>CABFVX010000826.1:143181-217005 GCA_902151425.1 Timema shepardi
TATATATATATATATAAAGGAATGATCCTGACTCACTGACTGACTCATCAACGCCCAGCCCAAACCCTTGGACCTATAAAGCTGAAACTTTCCACAGAGGTTCCCTTTATGACGTAGACAAGGAATAAAGCCGGATTTTTTTGAAATTACCACTGGATAGGGAATAAAGCGGATTTATATTTTCGCTTCAAAGTTGCCTTATTTTCGTAACTATAATGATTAGATCTTTAAAATTAGGCATGTGAGAAGGTAATTAAAATCACCAATAACTTTTTTTAAGGATTTTACGAAATTCCCACGGGATAGGGAATAAAAAGAGGGCCTATATATTTACTAAACCACAGTGGGTAATGGTTGGGGTGGGGGGGTGGATGGGCCCATATAATTCTTGTATCGCAGCGGGTCATGGGCAACGCCGTGCGGGAATGCTAGTTAACAAAAATTACTTGTGTATTTTTCTGAGTAAATCTAACTTAAGGGTAGCTTACTGAAAACCTTATTTTGAAAATTTGGTTTCAAGCTATAATACAAGAACTTGTACTACTTGGTTGCGCAATTTATTTAAAAATATATAGCACTAGCCCATCATTTCCATTGGATTTACAATAGACCAAAGAATATATGATAAATTGAAGAGGACAGAATAATTATGTAATTGTGTTTATAGGTGTACAGCTACACGCATTTAATTACACCTATGTGGTAGGGACTAAATAGTAAAATTTAAAGGGAATGCTTCCACATTTAATTGTAAAAATAATATATTATTCATAAACCAAACCAAATTTTGAATAATTTTTCAACTAAATATTTTACGTTTTTATTTCAAATGGTTGTCTGGGTGGTGTAAAAATAGATCTTATATTAATTAGTTATGTTCATATTTAAAAAAAATCAATGTTTTACTTTTCTATTGACTGTTGTTTTAAAATTTGGCTAAAGAATGTAACAAGATATATGAGAGAGTATCTTTTACATTATCTTTATAAGTATTTTATTTAAATGTAATTTTATGTTACTAAATAATTTTAAAATAACACAAACTAAATTAAATAAAGTACATAGCTATAATACATTGTAATAAACTATGTATAATAACTTACTTGATGTAGTATCAAGCTTCACAGAATGAGTATTTATTGTGGTTCCCTCACGATTGATTTGGATTAATTTTTAACTCTAAAATAAATGATCATTATGACTGTGCTAAGCCAAATGTAGATTTGACTGATTTTACCAAGAGGTCCGAGTTTGACTCTTATTTAGGCGTACTGAGGTTGATGATTCATAAATTGTTTACATTCCGTCTTCCCTCAAGTGAGGATATATATATATATATATATATATATATACAATAAATAATATTAATTATACTTACTGCAATATTTTGAATGATTAATACACATGAGTATAGCACGAATACGCAAAGGAACGTGGACAACAAATATAATTATAATTACAGTGTATGTTTGTTAAATCTTGTTGAACTAAACATATGCTGTTAACATGTTTCACATAACTTTTTTTTTCTTCTTATCTAACATTTTTAAAGTAAGGTGTTAACAAATTGGAGAGAAATAATACCAAAATTTGGTTAAATAGAATGATAGTTAATCCATAGAAAAAATAAAATTCCCAAGACAAAGTGTCAGTGTGTGTATATATAAAAAAAATTGTTCCTTTATTAGGGAAATTAATATTTACACAAATAATAATATTGGCACTTTTATGTACGTATAAAATATTGTTTATGCCAAAGCCCTGTGAAATAATTTACAAATCTACAATAATCATTGATGGGTTAGAGAATATATTTGATCACTGATATTAATGTTACTAACGCAGGTGGGAATGCGGACTAGTGAATCGGTCTCATATATACCAGTTTTCAGGTAAAGGCCGAGTACAATAATGTAATAGTTCTTAAATTATTTAATTTTTCATCTTATTTATACTTCTCTTGACCCAAACCCTCTTGTGTTTGTATACTTGAATGTTACATAAAATGTTGTTATTTTGGAAGTTCACTGAAAAATTTATAAATTTGATATAACTTTAAATATAATTGCAATTAAATAAATAAACAAATATATTCCTGATTTTAGGGTCGTGAGCCATCCAAATAACACTGTTGTTTCCGTAAGTTCTTTTATGTATATTGGGATACGTTTTTTTTTTGTTTAACGCGATTAAAAATGCACACGAAATATTCAAAATTTTCATTACTAACAATAAGGCAAACACATAACTAACTTAGCTACAATTCAAACAATCATTTAATTCAATAATAGTAGTCATAATGAAGCATGTGTATTGATAAGTAAATAAAAACGAGTAAAGCAGATTAAAGAATATATACATAAATATCTACTCGAACATTACCTATATAAACATATAAAGATGAGTGTCATTCAGTCACTGCACAATTCATGGTCGATGCATAAGTCCCCAGTGTTAAACACTTAAGCTCTTTATTGGTCACCAACACACCAGGCCACACATATTGTGCCCACTCTAGATCCATTAACAATGGACACGCTGGTCCTCACCTGGACATGATGGCGATCACCCGGACACGCTGGTCCTCACCTGGACATGATGGTGATCACCCGGACACGCTGGTCCTCCTCCAGACAGGCTGACCCTCAACCGAGCGCTATGGTCCACCCACTACACTAGCTTGAACTCAGACTGATGTCCCACTGCTGATAGCTGGCCATGTATACATAGGGGTCACAGCTAGACTCTGGAAATATTTATTTAGAGAATGCTAAATTTGAAAGAGGTGAACATAGATTTTTAAATTTATGTGTAATTTTTCTTCCAGGTAAGCTTCACCCACACCATGAACCCTCTTGACTCCTTGGCAAAAGGTTTTGTCTAGCTACCTGTTAAACAGGATGGGGGGAAATAGAGAGAGAGAGAGAGAGAGAGAGAGAGAAAGAGAGAAATAACAAAGAAGGTAAGCAAGTGACAAGTGTGCTGGCTACGTATTCAAATCATAATATCACTATAGGCCTACTATTGATCCCAATGAGCTAGACATGAGGAGGATCAAATTAAGTGAAATTGTAGTACATCTGCGTTGAGGGTGAATGGTAAAAACCTCTGTATTGAAAAACACTTTCAATACACCCAGACAAGATTCAAATCCCCTTTTCCCAGGTCAACTAGGTAAACAACCCAAATATGGTGTTGATGTGAATACTATCCCATCTGGATCTAGGCATGCACTTGATCCTTCGGCTGGTTAGTGCTAACTTTCCCAGCTGGTAGAAAAATCATGTACTAGGAGAGTTCAGAAAGTGTTGGTAGTTCCCCAATGGCTTCCACATTGAATTTTTATGAGCGAGAACTAAAGGGCATACCATTTTTGTTGGGAAAAGTATTTTACAAATATTTTAGAGTTATTTTATATGTCATAATCTACATTGGACCAACAGTTTTAAATCACCTCCAAAGAAAGTTGTGCTGTGGATTTTTATCACTCGGTAAAAATTCCATGGCCCTCTGATAACTCTTACACAGGTTCCTGATGCAATCATTTTACCCCAATTTCACCGGTGTCAAATTAAGTCATTTGTAAACCACACTAAATGAGCTTTATTACTAAGCCACGTGTTCACCAATTCCTGTCCTTACGCTATATATCGATATAACACATGAACTCTTATGCTAGCTTTTATCGATGTCCAAATTATTGGTTTGTATTGGTATAGCTTGGTCAAATATAGTTTGCTTGATGTTGGAAAATCAGTTTAAATATTTATATTATTATTAGAGCGTGGTTACATTAAATCTGTATGGGCCATCTATTTGTTCTGGTATAAAACTATTTATTTTCATGTTCAAGCGTAAGATTAAAATTATACTAATTAGGTATAGTAGTATTATTAATTCTTTAAGTAAATATAATTTAGGTAATAATATGTTGTTTCCTTAATTTAAAAAATTGTTTGATGAATCAAATATAAATATATACATATATATATATTTACAATAATATTATAATGAGGAAAGATTTGTTTTTTTTTTGTAATGGATAAACTCAAAAACTACTGGACCAATTTTAAAAATTCTTTCACCAATATAAAGCTACATTTTCAGCAAGTAACATTGTCTATATTTTAATTTGAAAATCTAATTTATTCCTCATAAAAAAGTCGATAGTCATTCATATTTTATGGTAGAGTCTATGATGATTCTTCAATATGTGTGTTGAAAATAATAATAGGGGGGGGGAGGTGGAAGGGTCTAGTGCATATATATGTATATATGCAGGGTGTTTGGAGACTCATAGCCCAAACTGCACATATAGTTTGTTTGAATAAAAAATATACAAAATCCCCATACACTTATATCTTTAAAGCTATGCTTATACCATTAAATTGTGTCCAAAGTTTCAGTGCACACAGAACACAATTTAATGTTATTATCATAGGTTTCCGGGTATGTGTACAGAGATTTTGTATTACTTTTGGTTCAAACAAGCTATACGTTCAGTTTGGGCATTGAGTTTCCGAACACCTTGCATATGTGTTCTAGCTCTGCTTTTTTTTTTTACCGGTTCGGATAGGTGACCTGGCGGTCTAGGGGTAAGGTGTAAGACTTCTGTGCTGGCGGCAGGGTTTCAATCCTCGGTCTCGGCACAGATTTATCTGATTACCAAACCTTTCCTTCACCTCTGACAATACATCTTGTGAATGTGGGGAATGCCAGGCCATCACCGTGGTTCGGATTCCACGTTAAATTGTAGGTCCTTCATTTCATCTCGCAATCACCCTACCATTACACATTAGCGTAAGTACGTATAACCCGAACGGGTAGTAAGACGTGGTGCTAATAATAGTTTACCAGTTCGGGCTATATGTTAATAAATATATACACACTTTGCAAGGATGAATTGAATTTGCTGCCATCTTTCTCGGTAATCATGCAGTAAAGGTTTTTCAAGTTCATCTGTTTTGGTTTGATGATGACTGGGATTGCTAGGGCGGATACATTTCTTCAATATTTTATGTTTTTAACAGCTACCCCATTAGTGTAAATATGTGACTAGACCATACAAGCAATAGGACTTAACGAAAATAATAGCTGTTTGAAATATTTGCTTAAGATCATTCGACCATCAACGTATACATGCACATTTAAAACAATATAAAGGTATAAAGGCCACATCTCTTAGGAATCATAATTTTAATAAAAATCAGGGTTGATTTAATTTTATGTTCTTAATTTTTAAAAAACACATTAATAACAACTTACCTAGCTTTAATTTTATTATTAATGATTTCAATCATCATTTATCTTTTAGTTTTGTACTCACTGTGAATATTTTACAAACAAGTATAGTATTGTAACAAACATGAACTATAGATGATGGAAATATTTGGTCACAAACCTTAATAATAATTGTCTTTGATTTAAAGTATGCTAAAGCTATTAGACACAATTGCCCAATTGGCGTAGCTCACAAATTAATCCAAGCGTAACCATGAAACAAAATATTCAAAGGGTCAAGTAAAAGAACGCAGTCACCAAACTTGAGTAACAAATGATTGAAAAAGCCATTTATTGAATGTAATTATTTTTTCATTTGAATAACTGTATTATCAAATAATATGAATATTGATTTAATTATATAGCACAAATAAGTAAGTTAAACTATTTTTTTTATATATCTCTTGTATATTTTACATTTTAAGAGTTACGTCCTTTGTAATTCATACCATCGAAGTGTGTAATTATAATTTATAAATGGTGATTCATTGATTGAAATCATTATTAGTTCATGAGCCATTAGGATTCAAACTTTCTAATTTATGTTTTTCATATACTATTGTTAAGGTAAAGTAGTTAATGTATGGCTTTGTCATTTTTTATAACTAGATATGCATACAAGATATACACGGTTAAATATGTAAGGGATCTATTATCATAATAATATAATAAAGAATAATACTAATTTAACAAATGAACAATTTAATTTTCCCACTACCTGTTGGTGTATATAATAATCACACCTAAGGAGTAAGAATGAGGAAGGTGGGATCTAGATAAAATGTTTACACATTTTCACGAAGGGAAAGTGGTGATACATTTAGGAATAAAATATCAGTACATGTGACCAAGATTCAAGCCCCGATCTACTCGTCATCTTAAGTCCAGTCTATTGCAAGATTAACGCATGGACTCGTTAAATATCGTTAAATATATCACGTCATAAATACCACATTACATTTACAATGTGGCTGTTATTATATCCAAAGTTCTGACCATTAATCATGAGGCGGTGTTGTATTGATGTTCTCGGTTAATTACAATCTAAAGTAAACATTTCATAGCGCTATTTATAGCTACCAACTTGAAAGTGTAGTTGACCTTTCGTGCGACCACACTGGTTACCTCTACGCTGTTAACTTTAATGAGATTGTTAAAAACTGTCAGTTTATATTTTATAGCGTTGTTTTATTGAAATGTATGGCTATAACACTTTATGAATGTAGTTACTGTATTCATAGACATATTATCATAGGAATGCCCATTTAAAAAAAATTCTAAACAATCCTTTACTTTCTTGTATAGAAAGATTACAATACTTGTATACATTACCGACACCTACTTCGGTGGCCACATGGTCTAACGCGCTACTCTAGTGTTAGCTTAGACTGCCAAAATCGATCCTGGTCGAATGCACCAAGGGTGGTTTTCCTCAATGGTTTTCCACCTTTCAAGCAAATGTGAGTGAATTTGCTTTGGATTAAACCTCTCTTATTCCTAATAAATTATTGTAATTAATACAAATGAGTACAACCCTAACGTTTAGTAATACAGGGTGCTAAAATAAAAAAACATGCTTGGCCTGAAGAGATTAAGATGAATTCTTGTGTGGCATGGGCTAGCGATTTCAAAAAAGTCTATTTTTGACTGTTTTCTGGTGGCCACAGATCTTTAATGATTACACGTATTTGGATCGTTAATTCATCACTTAGTAAACAAAAAAATAAAAACAAAATTTCAGAGATTACTATTATTTTACAAAATTAATTTCTGAAAATAAATATGGTAGACTGATTTTTTATTATTATATTAAAATAAAATAACCTTAAAAATATCCATCTTTAAGATGCAAATGTAAGAACGCTAACATATGCTCTCATGCTTGTAGGCTTGTTGCAATGAACAATAAAATACATTAATATGCCTTATTTATTAATATACTCTAGTCACTACATTTAATTATTATAAATCATTGTATTTTAATCATGTATTGTGCACCATGAGCTATGAATTATTTATTATTAGTTAAGCGTTATTAATAAAATATAAGACTAGTCTTATCTATGTTTATAAAGATGAAATGACAAGTGACAGGTTAATAAATAATGTGGGTTTTTTTTTGTGAAAAAAATTCTTTACTTTCTAATTTGAAATCATTAAATGACTTAAAACAAATTTTCAAAGCACTCGTTGCCAAGGAGATATATAGTTGGGTTTGTTGATTTATTCCAAAGACCTCACTAACAAATAAACTTATAATAAAAATCAATTATTGATTTTTGTATCTTTTCAACCCTCTCGTTTCAAAGAATACTTACAAAGTATATTTATAAATTAAAAGTTAATATAAATGAGCGGTTACAAATTTAAGACGCAATAGTAACCACAAAATCAGTCGGGTTTTTTTTACACAAATTCACTTACTAATGAGATAACGTCATATACATATATAATATATATCATTCATTACCTGTATTCTTAAATACAAGGAAAATAACAGAAGTCAGAAGTAGTGCCGTTTCAATCAGGTGAGTAGCCTACTTTTGAATTTACTGAAAAAAGCAACGGTCAAAATTGAAGGCACAGAAAAGTTTCGAGTTTTAATATATGTATAAATTGACAACTATTGGCAAGTAATGAAAATATTAAAACTCTAAAGCCTTTGATTTTGCCAAAAAAAAAATTTCTTCCAGCGAACAATTATTGTAAACTATAAACTAACACTGAAATTTATTTGCTTTACTTTAAAGTACGAGTCTATGCCCAATCTTAATAAATATAATTTATGATCCTCCTGAAAGATGACGAAGAATTATTATTAAAGTTTCAATGAATGACATACCCAGAAGAATCTCGAGATGATTTTGTTTTACTTTACAGCCATTATTGTTTCCCGCCTGTGGCCTTGATCAGTTTTGTTTTTATTCCAGGCACATATTTTTCCACTACCATCTGTCATAGTTTGATGATTATGTAAAGTTATTGTTATTTGCAAATTCTTAATTAAATGTACTATCATTGTTTCATTATAACCCGAGACCGAAAGTAAACAAACATTTCCATATTACTACGCAAAGGAACTACAAGAGTGAAAGAACACCATTGCAATATTTTAACAGACGTGGTCATCTACAGTCAGTATCATAGCAAAGTAGGTCACTTTAAATTTTTGTAATTTTTAATATTTGTAAATACGCGGTCTTATAATTAACAAAACTCGGGCCAGACTCGGCATAAATACGCCATAGATAGATGGAAAGCACTTAACACTCACAACTATCACTTAACACTGGCGAGATCAACTGTCGACTGATTGTTGATGACTTGACGTTGACATGTGATTAGGGCTATAATATGGGGTCTTTCAACCCCGAGTCAGGAGTTTGTTGGTATTCGAATAGCAATCAAAAAGCTTAAGATATAATTTCTAAATGAAATAATAATTTAGGCTGAAATAATTTTCTGTCATTTTAAAACCAGCTTAATACAAAACAAAGGCGAGACTATTAAATGAAAGGATATTATTGAACCGGTGACCTGGTGATCTAGGGGTAAAGTGTTGGACTTCTGTTCATTGTGTGTCCGGGGTTAAATCCTCGGTCCTGTTACAGATCTACCTGATTTTCAAGCTCTTCCTTCATCTCTGACAAGACGTGTATTAATCACAACTTGTGAATGTGGGGAATGCCAGGCCTCCACCATGGTTTGGATCACACGTTAAACTGTAGGTCCTCCATTTCATCTCACAATCACCCTACCATTACACATTAGCGTAAGTGCGTACAACCCGAACGGGTAGTAAGACGTGGTGCTAATAATAATAATAATAATAATAATAATAATAATAATATAATACCATTGAAAGTCCGTTCAGTAGCAAATCAGAGCATCAACTTCCATGTGGCTTTGTTTACATCAGGTCTCAGCTTAGGATGAATCAATAATAACATGAATTTAGAGTTCAACTGATTGTAGATGAGACATCACATTTTAATTCTAGGGGCGACGGTGCTAATTTTAATAAAAAGTGCTCTATCCACACTAATTTGACGTCAATATGGAGATGAGACCGTATTACTAAGCTAACCATTCTCGCGCAGCATCCTAGAGCAAGATCAAATTACAACACGACTCATTAAAATCTTGCGCATGCGGATGTTTCGTTTCTTTTTTTTTCTGCATACTCCCGCGTCGCCTTGTGGGGGTGGCGTCACTTGCTCTTGGAGAAGGGTGCGGCAGATGGATTGGGTGGGTCCTTTTTTTCCCTGTAATGGGGGGTAGGAATACAACAATAGCAGTGATATGACTCATGCCTGCGAGAGGGGAAATGGGGGAGGTTGATCGGTTCTATGTCAGAGACAGATTTAACACGCACCAACACACTAGCACATTCCATAAGGGTGCGAAGGGATGCCAAATCAAAGCTGCTATCTGTACCATCACACCGAGTCTCCGTTTCACCCTCCATAGAAGTCAGCCATATTTCATTTCTGTTGATTAAACGGGGGGTAGGGGGTGAATGAAGAGGAGCACTGATATCAAAGACCATCCCCGTGGAGTAACTAGGGATACTCTGAAATATCAACTGATTCGGATTGAAAAGCTATATGCTCCACCCATCGTCAATCTTTTTTGAAACTATTTAAGAGACGAGAAAACAATCCTTAAAACGGTGGGAGTAAAATGTATCACATCCTTGTTAAATATAAACTTATCAAAAAACCCTAAATCGAACTTCTAAAATAGTAGTCGCCATCTTCAGAGTGCACTGCCAATGATGAGAAAAACATTATCAATATATTTCAGCAAAAAATAATTTTAATCACAATTTAAAATATGACATCACATATTGGTACAATATAATATTATTTTTATTTCAAGACTGAAATATTTTAAAGATAATACGATACCATTGAGACTAAAGTTTAAATTTTCTTAATAAAATCTATTATTTTTAAATTTTGTTTGTATTGAACCATATGGTATACATAACATAGCTATATAATCTATCTATATTATAAATATAGAAGGCACCACTCAATCAATTCCCTCACTCCACTGACTTCACCGTATTTCCCCAATCGCAGGGAATGGAAAATTGAGATTTGGTGTCAAGGTTACTTTTAGGCCCTATACCAGAAATGAGAAGAGGTTTCGCCAAATTTGGCTCTTATAGGGTTATATTGGGGTTGATTTTTTAAAAATCATCCACCATTGAATCATTTTAACCAGCGTTATTCATGAAAAAAATCTGTAAGTTTTATAAAAATTAAGAATAAGGGTATAAATGATAGAAGTGGTAAAAGGAATAAAAGTGACGAAAAGGTTAAACGGGTTGAAAAGAGTAAAAAGTGTGAAAATGCAAAATTAGTGAGACGGTTGAAAAGGTCAAAAATGAAAAAAATAAAAATAAGATAAAATGGGCAAAGAGGATAAGAGGGTAACATAAATTTGTTAATTTATAAAGACCCAGTAATTTTAGATACTTTTGACCTATTAGCCCCTTTATACATTTTTATACATACTTAGCCATCTTTCCCCTATTGGACTTTTAAGCCCTTTAATCCATTTTTACTATTTTCACTCACTCTTTTTTTTTTCTAAACTATATTTGATTGGTGCTAGTCGTTACCATTCTTGACACTTTAGCTGTTTTACTATTTCTACTCTTTAAACTTACTATTATCATGTACACAGCCGATTAACTCATTCTAATTGATATGAATCACGAACTAGTTAAAATTATATTTAAATGTTTGGGTGGAAGTGAAATAGCTATTTGTAATTGTGTGATTGTAGGTATTGAAATTTCACTACGGCGTTTACAAAAGAGCATCACTTATCCTTATTTTGAGCAAGTTATATCCAGTCCACCTCATAACATATTTTAATCTAATCTACCCAGTTTACCTGATTATACCCTTTTTTATATTGTGAGCTAGTAATATTTAATCTGCTTCATTACACCCTATTTCTGTCAATTTAATTCTAAAATTACCCTTTTATATGCATTTAGGTAGTTGTTTATTTGAGTGTTTTATTTCACCACGTGTGACAATATTCGCGACTATCTGGAGATTTAGATTTTTTTTCTTAAGTCATCAATTCGAAGGGTGGTTTGATGTGATTTCTATCCGTCTGAAGCTGGGCATGAAATCAGCCACTGAAAAGGGGCAACACTTTCTGCCGGGGAAGTTATTCTCACGCAATATACGGGAATCTTTTTACGTGTCTCAATC
Organism: Timema shepardi; assembly: GCA_902151425.1. Classification (NCBI taxonomy): domain Eukaryota; kingdom Metazoa; phylum Arthropoda; class Insecta; order Phasmatodea; family Timematidae; genus Timema; species Timema shepardi. The sequence continues at coordinate 154,701 of CABFVX010000826.1, forward strand.
AACATGGGACCAACGGCTTTACTTAACCTTGGAAAGAGAGATTATGCAATGGATTTTTATCCCTCAAGAGAAATCCGTCCGGGCATGGATACACGAACGTCGGGGTCTTAAAGCGAGCTCTTTCCCCCCCAAAAAATAAAAGTCAACACTTATGGGTTAGGGATAAGGAAACTAGAATTTAAAAGAGGTGTTTGAAAATGTATTATAAATAATTTTATACTAGCTTTGAACTTACTTTATACTAGCTAAAGTTATAAACCACCCAGAGCCAGGTGAAAAATGGTTCAGGTTCTCTTTCTCCCTTAACAAAATAACAAGATGTAAGAGTAAATCCCTAGAGATAGGTTCTAAGTTTTTTGTAATTTTTGTTCAAATATAAGGGCTGTTTCAAAAAGAATAGTCTGATTTCAATAAGTTATATTTCTAAAACCATGAACACCCAGTGATTGAAAGCTGATATATAGCTGAAATGTGCGTGGCCGGTAGTTTCAGAGAATAGCCACTAGATGTCTCTCCACGCGCTCACATTTACTGTAACCTCATCAGTTGCAAGATGGTGTCCGCTCAACAGAAGGCGTTTTGAATTCGGCAGTTTAACAATAATGAATGCGTGTTTTCAGTTCAGTGTCCATTTTATCTGCGTTTTGGTGTTCATACGCCAATGGCGAATAAACATCTTCATTGGTATCAGCAGTTTGAAGAAACAGGATGTTTGTACAAGGGCAAAAGTCTATGTTGACCAAAAACTGCTGAGGAAAGTGTGCAAATAATTCAACAGACGTTTGAATGAAACCCACGTTAAGTCTACTCGCCGTGCTAGCCGAAACTTTAGACTCTATGAGTTTGTGAGTGTGTTGTATTGGTTTTTTTTTTTACATTTGTGTAATGCATCTTCTTCAATAAATATATTTGCTTAAAATTGGGTCATTCTTTTTAAAACATCCTGTATATTTCCATTTTTATTAGCTTGGAAAAAATTGTATATTTTTTTACGTCGTGAACCTTATAAGCTTCTATACATTCACAGACTAACATAAATTAAGTATAGGCCTATACATTTATTCTGAATCGTCACGCTCAATTATTCCTTTTACCATTCACACGCATCGGTGAGCACGCCACTTAACGTTTAACTATTCTTTTCAGATGGATCAAATAGTCAAGCTATTATATCTGTTAGTTACAGTTTTAGCTGCGTTTAAATATATTCTGTGAATTAGAAATGAGCACATGGACATGAGAATCAAACACGGGACTTCAGATTCTGCCTTGAAGAGTGAAGAATGACCCCGAGCAAGGGATGATTCCCGGATAGCTTAGTGGTTAGAGCACTGTTATGCTTAACCAAAGACACTTGCTTCAATCCCCATATTCAGGTGTCTTTTTTCAATTAAAAATTATTAAATTTTAGTTTACAATGAGGTTTTGACTTCACTTCTCAATTGTTTACATTAAATTCGTTTCTAGCTCATCTTAAAACGAAAATGTTAATACGTTTGATTTAAATAAATGGTTCCAAACCTGGGGGGTTTGAAGGAATTTCGAGAGAAACGTAGAACATATAGTAAATAACGTTAAAAATCCTCAAAATAAATATTATTTTTCCTTACGGTGGTGATAATACTGGTTAACATCTGTAATTAAACCCATTAGGTTTACAGTAAAAAGTCAGACGCTCTTCCGTATGCACGTGTTTATAAGCCCACAAATCTTGGATTCCCACCCACCCTCCCCGTTCTGTCTAACCACCTGGTTGGTTACCGTTGCGACCACATGCAACATCACCTCATTTTCAATTTTGACTCATAAAAACTGACCAATTTTATCGACATAAAGTGGAAAGTGATTTTATAGGTTCTATAAAACATCAATACTAATATTTAGGAGATTTGAAAATAAAACTGTGTCATCCACAACAATAATTTAGTATTTATTTTTTCTACCACTATGCTGACAATGTTACATCTATTTTTATATAAATTAAAGAAGGGTGACGAAAAAAATACGTTTTAGCATTTAGAATTTAGTTTTATGACTTTTCCAAAAAATGATGGCTTGAGATATAAAAAATATATTAAAAAATGTCAAATGTAACTGTTACAATTTTTTTTAAAAAAGGGGTAAATTAAGGGGTAGAAAATGTAAAATGTACTATATATTGAAAAGGGGGTAAAAAGGATAATAAGTAGATATAATCCATTTGTTAGCAATTTTTTCTACTTTTAATCTACTCCGTTTTTACCTTTGACCCTTTTTACCTATTTTTGCTCAATTTAATCTTTATACTTTTTTTTTTGCCAAATTTGAATTTTTTAAAGTTTTTTAATTTTAGCCTTATTGGCCTTTTTACCGTGTTAGACTTTAGTCACATTTTGCCCTTTTTACCACTTTTTTCTTTTCATAACATTTCCCCCTTTTTATATCTTTCGCTCCTGTTTGCCTTTCTATACTTAAATAGATTTAAAGGTAAAAATAATTATAACACTTTTTAAACTTTTATCCTTTTTGCTTAACTTGTTTATCGATTTAAAATAAGTAGATTGGAAATATTTTTTACCCTTAATGAACAATTTAGAGCATTATAAGTTCAGTACCCAGCTCTGATCAGGATAGATATTTTAGGGTAAAAAAGTTAAAAAGGTTAAAATGTTAAAAAATAGTCAATCATTAAATCAAATGATTTTTAAAAGGGTAGTAAGGCAAAAAAGGTGATAATTTTCAGATGGTAGCAAGGAAAATGAGGAAAAATGTAAGAAAGGCTAAATAGTAAATGTGGTTAAATAAAAAAGGTTATAAAGTTTTTTAAATAAAGGGTAAAAACCACCAAGAAAAGTAGTGTTACATAATAATCAGCAGTATGTTCACCATCTCGATATATTACATTTCCATTGCTTATATTTTGATATTCGATAGGATTACAGTCTTGTCAACAAAATATGAATACAAACAGATTATGATAGACATGGAACATATTAACATATAAGATCCATACTACTAGACCCATATTACCTGTTAAAATCATCATGTAATAAATGCCATACAAGCCCATGGTCAGGATTTATTCATCGTCTATATGTTTTTGAAGAGAGGTTAGTTACCCTTGCTCCACTGCCTGTTATTACTTTATAATATGTTATTTTGTTTCATACTTATTGTCAGCTGACTGTATCCATAGAATATTGATTTTTATTTTGTTTCACAATAATATTCCTTCCTCAGACAAATTTCTGCTTTATTTTGTAATTTTTAATTTTTGTTATTTTAATTAAAAGTAACTTTCTCTTTAATTGTTTACTTAATATTTACATCCTATTTTTTTAGTTTTTAAATATCTATGATAACTTATAATTATTAAAATATTGTAAATGAAAGTTTTACCCACCCCTATCAACACATCTCGCTAGACTTTAGTAATGTCTAAAATCAATAGATATATTGTATTTACTCACTTTTTTTAAGTCTAATGCTTCAGTGAGCACTACTTTTGTTAGGTTGTTTATTTTAATTCAAATTTTTATTCTATTCTGATTTTTCTGTAAGTTTAAAATATAAATAACTGAAGAGAGTTAGGATGGGTTTGGGGTATATGTGAGTTGGAACAGTGTCACAGTTTTAACACTCGGTAAAGTAAAACACCTTTCTTTCACCAAATATACAGGCTGTTCCAATGTTAGACGGCTAAACTTTGGGACGTGGTAGCGAATTTATAAACTAATTAAAAGTGTATTTAGGATATTTGGTCGTTTTAGCTTCCTTTTCCTGCAAACAGCAAAAACCTAAATAAAGATTATTTTTTTTGCATTGGTCCTCAGCAATTTTAATTTTCCTGGACTATAGATCGGTCGTGTTGAACCGGTGGTTTGACGTCTGTGTTCACCTCGCTTAACGCCACATTTTTTTTTGTATGGGGAGCTTTCAAGCAAAAAGTTTTAGAAGTTCTTTTTAATCACCCGCAATCATAACGACAGAAAATAAAGCAAACGTGCGATAAAACAACAATCGCACAATGTCGGTTAGCCACTCGTTCTGACTTTGAACAAAATAAATAAATATAATATTTTTATTTTTATACCTACCTATTTTTTTTATGTTTTCATGAAAACAGGTGAAATCTAGCAAGTTTCAAAAATACATTTTGAGTTAGTCTTTTTGAACCAATACCACTTTCCAAAGTCTAGTCGTATAAGCCGGAAAGACCATGTAAAGGCAGTCAAAAATATTAATCAGACTCTGTACTCCCATATAATAAATACGGTCACTCAGCTTATTAACTGGACCAAGATTTAAATCTATACCCTCGATTTATCGGTCATTTGTGTATATAATACCTCAGACCTAGCTACCTTAGGTGGAAGTTTAAATTAACAAACTTTGTTACCATAAGTTAATTTGCAATCGCTTTTCTTGCAAATTTTACCTAAACACTGCTACAAACAAATCCATACATTCTAATGGTCTTAGGAATAATCTTAGCTGACTGCTGGTAAGTCTATTTGAGCTGTCAAGTATTTATACTTCAAGTTAAGTGACATTAAGCGGTGACTTTCAATAGATTAATCTAATACCTTAAAAATTTTACTGATATAAAATAAGCTATTCTCCATCTTGGGAATATATTTTCTTATATTACTAATAACCCTTCATATGCAAATAGAACTGTATTAATAAAACTTTGGTATAAAACAAATACATAGTTTAAATCATGATTTAAAGAAAGTGTAGATCCTATTCCCTATGTAATGACGAAACTAAACTCTTCATATATTCTAAATCACCCACTAAAAATGAAATCGTAACAAATTGGACATTTGTCGTTCTTCCTGTGAAAAACTTTTTGGATAGGAAATTTTGTTTCAACCTAGAGGAAATACAAATCGTGCTTACCTTTCCCTTGGTACTTGCCCCACCTACTCCACACAGGAGTTCACCTTACACCTTACTTTAGGGGGTGGGGGGTAGGTTATCCTACCCCCTCCCCACCTATCCTCCTTAACTATAGTAGACTGACTCCCTCCTCCCTTTTTCTGCCACATAAATTACTAACCTCGAGCACACAAGTCTGGCAGGCAGGCGAGCAATGCAGTCTTCTGTATATGTGTGTGTGTTCTTGTACACCGAATAACCAAGTCAAAAGACGACAATTTATATTACATTTACTTTGCTTGTGGGGTTACGCTAAAAAGGCGTCTTTAAAGAGGGAGAAGTTAGTGGACGAGATGAGGTTGAGGAATTTCAAGGAAAACAAGTCCTCGTAAAAGTAGATAACCCATAATGAAACCCATGGAATTAAAATGTTGCATGGAGAGGAAGGTCTTTTACTTGGCTGATGTGAATTCAACAAAATAGTCTCGTCGTTACTTTATACTTCCAAACGAGAGCATCGTATTTTGAACAAAGAAAAGTGATTAATTTAACTCGTAACATCTCGGGAAAATATAAATGTTACTACACAATAATTGTAAATACATTTTCATTTGATATCTTTTGGTGAGAAAACAAAAATTTTCAAAATAATCTTAGCAGTTTGGTCTGAATTGTTAAATATATATTCCCCCACCCCCTTTTTTTTGGCACATCAATGACAATTTATCATGTGTACATAAACTCATACCCGCGATGGTGGCTGCATGGGTTAAGGCGCTACTCTCCAAATATATTAGACTGCCGAAGACCAGGAGATCGGTGTTCGATCCTGATCAGGTGCAATGAGGTTGGTTTTTTCTTAAATAGTGTTACAAGCTTCCTCTACGCAAATGCAGGTACACTTACTCTAAATTGAATCTTCTTATCTCTAACACATTAATGTAATTATTAGATAGGCGTATAGCCTGAACGTTTAGTAAGAAGCGGAGCAAGGAAGAATTAACAAATAAACTCAGATATTTATTCACTCTTTGTATAAATATTGATAGCTAGCCCAAATATTTGGTAATGTTTAATCATTTTTGACTTTTATACCATAATTTCTTTGTATGCTTTAGCATTTGTTTATTCTTAGGCACATATGTTGAATGTAGGACAATACATATTATTATTAGGTGTTCTCTCTTACGACAGGTTAATTCGTTATGTCAGTGATTTCAGGCATCAAATGCACCCTGTTCTCTGCCTTTTTATTTAGCTTTCAGAACGTCCTTTGTTCCTTAAAGTTATGTAAAATTTGAATTTTTCTTTCTAATTTTCTATTTCCATTCACCTTTACTTCTATGACGTCACGCGGAAGACAGCATCTCCTAGTAATGTGTCAAATCCAGTTTGATTTGCACACATTTTAAATGGTTCTCTTTTCGCCCAATCTACTTAGGATTTACTAATTGCTCGCCCTTCCTGTCCACTTGATCTTCACAAATCTTCTCCAGCAACACATTTCCATCTTCCTAAGAATCCAAGTTTCTACTTCATACAGCACGATGATATAAATCTATCATTTAATCTTTTCTTCCTCTGTATCAAACCCAACTTGCTGGTTAGCAGTAACCTCTCCTTGTTTAAATATTCCTAGACAATGGTGATCGTCGACCCAATTTATTTGGTGCAGTAGGAATTCTTTTTAAGCAGATTCCTTTGTACATGGATTAATCTTTTCCCCAGTAATTGGTTTCCAATTTTGATTTTCAGTGAGCCTTATTTTTTGGAAATCACAATCATTTTTAACTTCTCAATGTTGAACTCCATGCCATATCTTCTGCAGATCTCCTCCACCCAGTCCATACAATACTGCAACTCTTTAAATATCTGTATCAATGCTATATACTCTGAGTATTTTATTGTGTTGATGACGCCTCCTCCTATTCTTAAATTGCCACGTCTCTATAGGGCTTCCCTGACCAGCCACTCTTCGAACAAATTTAGCAAACTGGGTAACAAACAGCGTCCTTGTCTCACTAATCTTCCTATCTGCATGCTGTTGGTCTCTCCATCACTCACTTTCCCAGATACATACATGCAATCGGCCTCTAATACATAAAGTTTATGCTGATCTTGAGTATTTTCATCATATTCTTAAATTTCATTCTGTCGAAGGCTTTTATAAAATTGATGAAAACATAGTTTAGAAAGTTTGTCTTGTCCCTAATAGGTTGGTAACCTTTTCTGGCCTGGACTGACCAAAATCCATGGAAAGTGAAATTCAATCTTTTCCAGCAAGCGAGATTTGTGGAATTTGAGATGATCATGATATTATACACTTAAAAGTTGATTTAGCCTGTCACCTTATATTAGAAAACCTTATACTCTCCTTCTTTGTCAAGCTTTCCTTGGACGTGTGATAGCAATTCTGAAAATGCGATTTCTTCTTACATTAGCTTGCTTTGGTCCATGCCAACTGTTGGCCACAACGAATTTATATGATTTTTAATGCACTACTTGTGATACTATTAATTCTTGTGAGATTTAGGACCAAGTGCTTTAAGTGTTTCTGGTGTTGATGCCATTCTAAGTTGAGAATATATTTCAAATGTCATCCTCTGGTGCACTGGTTTATTCCACATTGACTTACGCTTATACAAGCAACATATATCCATAATGGTTTTAAGTAGTGCAACAGTGGATCTGGTAATATATCGACCTTCGTTACGAGTAGAACCAGAGGTAAATGCTTGAGATGGTGGAATATCTTCAACAAACTTTAAATACCTTTTGGTGGGTCCTCGTAAACTGGTTTGAATTATACTTCTGTGAGCATGATTTGTTCCACTTTCCGTTTGCTTCACGATTAATAATGGTAAATTTGATTTCTTATTCATATATATTTTCGAAATTCATGACTGATGCTATCTTATTCAAATAATGGAACCCTCAATACTCCTATTAATTCTAATCTCTTATTTCACTGTTCAACTTTCTTGTTCTGCGTTGGAGTCATAAGTTTTATTTTTATGTTTTGCTGATATGAATCAAATTTCATCTCATCAATTAGTCTTGGCATTGGTCCAGATATAGGTTCAGTGGAAGCTATTTTCAGTCTTTTAGTCAATTTTCCGTACATATTGAAAGTCAATTGCTCGCAATCTTAAACAAAATTCAAATGTTCAGATTCGACTGTGAAACGTTTGGTCATAGAGAGATAAAACACCCCCATACACTGCCATACTGCAAACTTGAACATTTTTCCACAGTTGGGTAGTTTCATAGTTTTACCTAAAAATTAAAATATAAAAGCCATTTGGTAACGTTATTCAGATTTTTGTTATATTTACATTAACATTACAAAAAAACCTTTGAAATAGTCTCCTTTTGTTTATTTTGAACATTTATATTCGTGTTAAAATAGTCAAAAACATAAACTACACCAAACATAATTATGACTTGACAATCCTAAAATGTTCTCTTATGTCGCAAATATAGTTGTACAAAGTGGTAACCCATGATCAAAAAAATGCAGTAGCTATATTATATTCGTGTACCTCCTCTAATAATAGGGACATTAGATCAAAAACCTTTTCCATAGAAAAGAAAATTATCATCAAATTCCAAGAAAACCTTTTGAGATTTTCAAAAGACTTTTTTTAATCATAATATGAAGAAATATAAACTTTATATATCTGCTGGAGAAATGTTTTATTATTTTGAACAAAAAATTTATATTCGTACATAAAAACAGCAAAACACTGAAATTTTCTCGCTTCCGTCTTCTCCGAGGTTGATTAAAAAAAAATAGTGCGATAAGTGTTTGAATAAAACTTCTCTCGCACTTTGACATCTCGTTCTAGGAATCATAGAGCTTTGCGGAAACAGGCTGTTGTCAATCACTCTAGCTTTGCTTTTGTTTGTTTGTTTTTTTAACCCATTGGAATCTACAAAGGATTTTTTTTTTGTGGGAGATTGAATTGAGCTTTGTTTATTGACGGCACTGTTCACATCCGGTGCGGTGGATCTGATAGTTCATTGTGTTGAGAATCTAAGCATCTGGAAGCTTCTTCCTTCGAGCGACATAATTTCCGAGAAACCAGTGTAGGCGACACTCTTGTTGTTTCTTTTCCTTTCCGGGGTTCACAAATTGGATATTCTAGGCGGATATAGCCCGATAGCCCGATACGTACAAGCGTTATTCCCGTACTTATTTAAATAAATGTAGCATCCACATCATTTTTTTCCTAATGTTCGAACACTGTGATAGTAAAACTTAGGCTAAGTTCACACTATTACGGTTTAATCAATTAGGTTTTCTCATACGGTATAGCTGTAAGAGTTTTTAAAAAATATCAAAAGTGTTAACATTATACGGTAGAACCGTTTAGGGGCAGCGAACGTTTTGTGTTCAGTTTGCTACAATTTCGTGAGAAATGGACAAAGACGTTGGGACCTTGGTTATTTACTGGTATAATAGGCATAAAAAAAATAAACGAGATCGTAAAAGATTTTGGGAGCATCCTATTGTATCGCGGTGTTTAAATCTTGGTCACTTTTGGACAATCGTGTTAGAATTGTGAGGTGATGAAACAAAACTATACAATTATATTCTCCTTTAGATGTCAGCGTTTAACGAACTTCTAAGAAGATTGGAAGGAGATTTGAAAAAAACAAGATACGTTTGTAAGAAACAATATCAGTCCAGAAGAATAATTGTCAATATTCATTAGGTAAGTAAATTGATCAATTTCTCTATAATCAGAGGTTTTCTGGAAGAACACTCAGTTAATTGGTGATGTGTACATGTTGTCATCTCTGTAGTTTATGTTTTTAAGGGTAGGAAAATAAATAAAATAAATTAACTGTTCCACTAAGAAAGAATCGATAGGCATAACTTTTTACTCTTTTATATTTATTGCCAAATACAATAATCACAGGATATAATCATACAATATTTTGATAGAAATTAAATATGTATGTAACTCAAAAATTAGAAAAAATCAAATATTCCTTCCGTATTATTAAAATTGGAAGATAGCGATTGTAGATTTGGTGTTGAATGGAGTGAAGAACTATTCAGTAAGTTTGTCGAGTATCCTGTACTTTGATAATGTGCTGTAGTATATTCTGGATTTTTGTAATAATTAGTTTGTCTCTGTCTCTTAATACTTTGTAATATGTTAATGACACCCGCTTGAAATTGAATGATTTTATCTGTTTTGAGCGTTGAAGTAATTGGCAAAATACTTAAAAAAAATGTAATTGTGGATCTTCTTCTTTCTGATTCTTTTTGCTAACATTATCAAGAAATTTGATCATTTTATCGTTGACCTCGTTTTGTTTCCTCTTCAACTTTGTATTTTTCCTTCCTTTGTCCGATATCTCTGTACTTTCTTCCTTTGTCCGATATCTCTGTACTTCCTTCCTTTGTCCGATATCTCTGTACTTCCTTCCTTTGTCAGATATTCCTGTACTTCCTTCCTTTGTATTTTTCCTTCCTTTGTCCGATATCTCTGTACTTCCTTCCTTTGTCAGATATCCCTGTACTTCATTCCTTTGTAATTTTCCTTCCTTTGTCCGATGTCCCTGTACTTCCTTCCTTTGTAATTTTCCTTCCTTTGTCCGATGTCCCTGTACTTCCTTCCTTTGTAATTTTCCTTCCTTTGTCCGATGTCCCTGTACTTCCTTCCTTTGTAATTTTCCTTCCTTTGTCCGATGTCCCTGTACTTCCTTCCTTTGTAATTTTCCTTCCTTTGTCCGATGTCCCTGTACTTCCTTCCTTTGTATTTTTCCTTCCTTTGTCCGATATCTCTGTACTTCCTTCCTTTGTCCGATATCTCTGTACTTCCTTCCTTTGCCCGATGTCCCTGTACTTCCTTCCTTTGTATTTTTCCTTCCTTTGTCCGATATCCCTGTACTTCCTTCCTTTGTCCGATATCCCTGTACTTCCTTCCTTTGTCCGATATCCCTGTACTTCCTTCCTTTGTCCGATATCTCTTTACTTCCTTCCTTTGTCCGATGTCCCTGTACTTCCTTCCTTTGTATTTTTCCTTCCTTTGTCCGATATCTCTGTACTTCCTTCCTTTGTCCGATATCTCTGTACTTCCTTCCTTTGCCCGATGTCCCTGTACTTCCTTCCTTTGTATTTTTCCTTCCTTTGTCCGATATCCCTGTAGTTCCTTCCTTTGTCCGATATCTCTTTACTTCCTTCCTTTGTCCGATGTCCCTGTACTTCCTTCGTTTGTATTTTTCCTTCCTTTGTCTGATATCCCTGTACTTCCTTCCTTTGTCCGATATCCCTGTACTTCCTTCCTTTGTCTGATATCCCTGTACTTCCTTCCTTTGTCCGATATCCTTGTACTTCCTTCCTTTGTCCGATATCCCGGTACTTCCTTCCTTTGTATTGTTCCTTCCTTTGTCCGATATCTCTTTACTTCCTTCCTTTGTCCGATGTCCCTGTACTTCCTTCGTTTGTATTTTTCCTTCCTTTGTCTGATATCCCTGTACTTCCTTCCTTTGTCCGATATCCCTGTACTTCCTTCCTTTGTCAGATATCTCTGTACTTCCTTCCTTTGTCTGATATCCCTGTACTTCGTTCCTTTGTATTTTTCCTTCCTTTGTCTGATATCCCTGTACTTCCTTCCTTTGTCCGATATCCTTGTACTTCCTTCCTTTGTCCGATATCCCGGTACTTCCTTCCTTTGTATTGTTCCTTCCTTTGTCCGATATCTCTTTACTTCCTTCCTTTGTCCGATGTCCCTGTACTTCCTTCGTTTGTATTTTTCCTTCCTTTGTCTGATATCCCTGTACTTCCTTCCTTTGTCCGATATCCCTGTACTTCCTTCCTTTGTCAGATATCTCTGTACTTCCTTCCTTTGTCTGATATCCCTGTACTTCGTTCCTTTGTATTTTTCCTTCCTTTGTCTGATATCCCTGTACTTCCTTCCTTTGTCCGATATCCTTGTACTTCCTTCCTTTGTCCGATATCCCGGTACTTCCTTCCTTTGTATTGTTCCTTCCTTTGTCCGATATCTCTTTACTTCCTTCCTTTGTCCGATGTCCCTGTACTTCCTTCGTTTGTATTTTTCCTTCCTTTGTCTGATATCCCTGTACTTCCTTCCTTTGTCCGATATCCCTGTACTTCCTTCCTTTGTCAGATATCTCTGTACTTCCTTCCTTTGTCTGATATCCCTGTACTTCGTTCCTTTGTATTTTTCCTTCCTTTGTCTGATATCCCTGTACTTCCTTCCTTTGTCCGATATCCTTGTACTTCCTTCCTTTGTCCGATATCCCGGTACTTCCTTCCTTTGTATTGTTCCTTCCTTTGTCCGATATCTCTTTACTTCCTTCCTTTGTCCGATGTCCCTGTACTTCCTTCGTTTGTATTTTTCCTTCCTTTGTCTGATATCCCTGTACTTCCTTCCTTTGTCCGATATCCCTGTACTTCCTTCCTTTGTCAGATATCCCTGTACTTCCTTCCTTTGTCCGATATCCTTGTACTTCCTTCCTTTGTCCGATATCCCGGTACTTCCTTCCTTTGTATTTTTCTCCCTTCTATTGTTTTCTATTTCTGCACTTGTTGCGTATTCAGCCCCCTCTTTTACGTGGCTTGCGCTTCCTCTCCACTGTTATTAGTTTCTCCACTCTCTTGACCCACTGTTATATCAGTAACTTTCTTGAGGAATGACATCTGATCAGAATATTTATAAAGTTTGTATTTACTAGCAAAGGAACCACCTTTCTTTTTATATTTCCTTTTTTTATGATCTATAATCTAGCTGTCTCTAATCTGTGTCCATTTTTACAGAATTAATTTACCTGCAAAATAATTAGATATTATTGTGTGTTTTTTCAGATATATGGCTTATGGATGTTCACATAATGATTTACATTATTCATTCCGAGTCGACATCTCAACAATCAACGTTATCATTAAAGAATTGATGCTCAAAATATGGAGCAATTTATGTGATGAATTTATGCATCTTCCTACAGCTCAGGAAATGGAAACAAGTATCAAATGGTTTTAAAACAAATGCTGCTTTCGCCCACTGTGTTGGTGCCATAGAAGGAAAACGTTTAGAGTTATAAAACCATCAAACAGTGGCTCAATATTTTTCAATTATATGGACTACTTTTCAATTGTCTTGTTGGCTGTTGTGAGCTCTAATTACAGATTCATAATTTTAAGTTGTGGATATTATGGTAAATACTATGATTCTTCTATTTTAAAAAGTACAAACTTCTGGGGAAAATTGAGATGTGGTAGTACTTTGCAAGCACCAGAACCGAAGCTTTTGCACCCAAATTCTCAAGAAAACGTTCCCTACCTTCTTATCGGCGATGAATGTTTCGTATTGAGTGAACCTTTATTGATACCTTTTGGTAAAACACACTTATATTACTAAAAAAAAATTATAATTATCGTTTGACAAGAAATAGAAGGTATGTGGAATACACTTTTTGTATCCTTGCAAACAAATGGAGAATTCTTCATATGCCTTAGGATGTAAATTATGACACGGTGGTTCACATATTTAACGAATGCACTGTTTAACATAATTTCATCATAGAAATAGATGGATTGGATTTAGAAAATCTTAGGGATAAAAATGAAAGTGTGTTCTTTTGAAACATGCCAGGGGAACAACTAAGACGTGGGGAGTTACAGCTAATACAATTATAAATATGTTAGCCGAATATTTCTTGTCTGAATATGGATCAGATCCATGGCAAAATGAAGCTATTTCTTTGACTAATTAATAAATTATGCTGTGTATTAAATCAATGATAAAACTTACCAAATTCTTGTCTTTGGTTTTTATAAAAAAATCGGAATCTTCTTTCAATATTACTAATCTCCCTCCATGCCGTTTCACTTAAGACTTTGTTTAATATATTTCTAATATTTTATCCCATACGAAGGGTCTTTCTTCAATCAGTGTTATAAGTAATTCCACATTAATTTTATCCATTGAGAAAACACGTCTAATCATATGCAGCGACTGCTCGACCTAATCTCTCCCTACGCATATTGCGCGCGGGTGGTGTACGGTATAAAAAACCGAGCTGTGTGAATTCTTTCGTTTAGATACTAGAGCCGCTGCGATCGTTTTTTTTTTTACCGTACGCTGCAGTAAAAGTCGATTTGGCTTTCTTTACCGTATTAGGATTTACCGTATAGTGAATATACCCACATATCGTTGCACAAGCCACTGAAAACCGCATAATAAAAACGTGTCAGTAAACCGCAAAGTGTGAACCTACTCTTACGCTACGATCCATAAATATGTGCGGGTTGCGGATATTACGGGTTTGGATTCACTGAAGGGGCCCCTTCCTTAAATTAAGTAATGGTTTTTTTTGAGGAGGGAGGGTCCTCAATATCATATTTTGTCTTATTATGAGGTTAAGATGGATTGAGAATTTATCTTATATAAGATTTTGTATCAATGTACATGTGGATAAAGAAAATTTTAAATCGGAAAATAAATAAATTATAAAACGTCACCTATTTTTCATTTAATTATATTATATACAATTTTCCTGAAAATTAAATATTCTAAAATTTCCTATCACTCACTTTGTTACTAATCATTATGTATATAAATAGTTATTTGGAATAAACTAAACTTAACCAAACTTTACTAAATTGTATAATTTTTTAACTAAGAAAGAGCGGGAGAGACGTCGTAGGGACGTTAAATTTTACCGATCCTTTACGGGGATACAGAGTAGATACAGGGGGAGGAAAATCATGACTTAAAGACTTACATAATAAGGACGGACTCGAAGCATTCCTGGACAAATTAACATCCCATCGCGTTCCTTTATGCAACATGCGACTTATATCTATTTATGTAGGGGAAAAAATTAGTCCTAAAATACCTAATTTTTTTCTTTAATACGCTGAATATGGAATTATTTGTATAATAACTTGCGTCCACCGAATAATTGTATTGTATTAGGCGACCCTTTCTTATATTTAAGTTCTCAATCTGAACCTTAAGATCAAAAATAAGCTCAAACAAGCTTGGTTGCATCCCCAAATAGCACCGGTAGATAACAGCTTAACTTTGTGGCACAAAACATCGCAAGTGTACAGTTGTACAGATTGCACAAGCAGCCTTGTCGTGGATTTCAAGATACTGGTATTGAACTTTTAGGTTAGGTTATCTTAGGTTAGGTAAGGTTATAGAGCAATAAAGTTTCAAAGGGTAAAATTGGACAGCTGTTAGTTCCAGTAGCCTACGAATTGTTGCCACCAAACAAAATAAAGGAAATAGATAATCGACTTTTTACGGTGACTTAGAATTATTCTCTTATGTATCTGCGTTTTTTTTGTACCCCGATCTTTTGTGCCGTTTTCTACCCACTTTTCGCTTGCCCTTTTATACACCCATGCTCTTCTATAGTATATTAGACCAGCTTTAAAGGGTGCACATTTTATACATAGCAAGTAAATTCTATAAATAGTTCAACCTCGACACCAAGCAGCTCCTCAAAATGCACATTTAATAGTTTTTACATTTTTCTATTTATTAAACATGAAAACAATTTGTAGTAAAAATTAGGGTGACGTAATCATTACTTCCTCTTTTGCACTTTTTATTCATTTAATATGTATGAATAATTTTCTTAAAAATTATATGCCAGTTTATTGAAACACTTCCTCTAAATTTAAAATTTCTCATCTTTAAAACATTAGCATGATTAGTAAATATGCATATAGCACGAATGCCGTGAAGTTATGCAACAATTTTATCAAATATAATTGGAATCTTAACTGATAGATTAAAAAAACAAATTTACTTAAAGAATTCAGTTTATATTTCTAACACTAAATACATTCAAAGCCAGCCTCAAAACAAAGTGCAACGCTTAATTATATTTTTCTCTATGAGGCCCATTTTAAATTGCTACTATATTACTAGATAATAAAATCTATCTATGAGTATATAAATTCCCAGTGGGGGAGTTAAGACCCCTTTCTGTTTTATTAGTATAATCTCTGGCCGTGTGAATGTGCATTTTATTATCTATTAGTGGCTATTAGCTTGGCTAATTTGTGATAGTTGTTTTTATTATTTATTTATTATTTAGCACCACGTCTTACTACCCGTTCAGGTTATACGCGTTAAGTACTAATTACTCTATTGGATTAGAAATTGGAAAGGTTAAATTAGAGGAAGTGAACCAGCATTTGCGTGGAGGGAGAGTGGAAAACCATTTATGAGAAACCCCCCCCAGTTCACCCGACAGAGATTCAAACCTCGATCTCGCCATCCTCAGCGGTCGAGCTCAACACGACAAGCGCGTTAGCTAACTACGCCACCAAGGTGGGTTAGTTGTTTTTAGTACCGCGTATTACAACCTATTCAAAGTAAGAGCTTAAACGCAATTTTAATCAGGGATGAGGAAGGTTGAATTTAGAGGAATTTTACCTGCCTTTGCGTGGAGGGAGAGTGGAAAACCCTTTTGGTAAAACCACCTATGGTAATTCCGACAGTTATTTGAACCTCTATTTCCCTCTCATCGGCGGTATGGTCTACTGAGATAGTGACACCTTAGATCATGCGTTCATCGAAGCAGGTTTTGTGATAGTTGATATCTATATATTAGTAAAAGTTTATCAACCGAATTTAGTAATAGAGAATTTAATTTGTTCTAGGCGTAGTAAACAAAGTATTAATTTATGTGTGGATCGTTTCTTAATAACTAGCTTAAATATTTCACATATTAGGGCTACAAAAATGGCAATTGGAAGGGGGTGGATAGTATTTTATAGAAGATGTGTACAAATGGACATTAAAGAAGATGTATTGAAGAATCTAGGGTAAACCCATTTCATTACAATGGACCAGGAATCAAACCCTCACCTATTTATCACTGGGAGAACAGATTATATGTCTGCGAACCTACTAGTATCTTTTGACAAGTCATTTATCTATCGTGAAGCTTAATATCAAAAGGAGTGATGAGGGGAAGAGTTATCCAAGCAGCATCATGCATTATTGTCAAGTCTGACATCTGAATTAGGATTTTGTAACTCTATTTTAAAGTAGGTTGGAACACTCATGAAGATATTTGTCCCGTCCTTGTTACATGGAGCATTTTATTCTTAAATATCTTTTTTACCTACCGCGTTAAATCAGGTAACTAACATCTTGCTTACTTAGAGATTTTAAATCAATTATCGAGGCGGGCTGCATATTAACTTGACGCACCTAAGCAGTCTAAACACTACCATACTTAGACACCAATATACGAGATAGAAAGAGAGGTAAGAAAATCAGAAATTCACCTTAAGAAGGGTCTTATCTATGTGCAAATTACTCATTCCCTCTTCATCTGACGAGTTTACACAGTCATTTTAAAATTTGTGACTTCTAAACATTGACTTGATTTTTGGTGTTTACTATTCTAGATTAACTTATGCTACCACGACCTTTTTTTACTATACATTCTGAAATGGAAGTCTCTTACAGGACATTTTCGTGACCAATCCATCTAGCCTAGGTTTATATATTCGCTAAGGGAACTAACTGAATGCTTACTATTGGGAAACAGCTTTGTCAATCTCCCCGCATGGTTAATACAAGTTTCTTAACTCTGGTTAGTCGATGTTGTTAGTGGCTCCTTCTTAGCTCAGCAAACATCTACCTTCCGACATAGCTGAGAGTGGGGATATTTGCCAACAGTTAACTGAGAGAGAGCGACGATAATGATTTCTCCATAAGACCTGCTGTTCCCTCAGCAATGCTATTAGGTGTAACCCTTGTGACCCATTATGGTGGGCACGTAGTCTAATCGTCAGGCTCAATTAAGTCTAGTTTTCCAGCAACAGGAAGGTAGTGACTCAAAACCCAGTTTAGTGTACTAATGTTTATTTATATATATGATTTATAAATAGATAAAAGAAAACCTGTTTTGCTAACGCATTTAATATTTCAGTGATTAATAAATATAAATAAGGAGGAAATAAAGGGTTTGTTTAAGAACGAGATAGCATAAAAGTAAGGAATGTATCAAGAGAGACGCTTTAAAAGAATATGAAAATACTCAAGAACTGTAACCAGTGAGGGAGAAGGAGAGAAGACCGAAGAGAAGCCTATATAACGTTAAGAAATATGGGGAGAAATAAGGAGTAGAGATGAAGTTTAAACGGAAAAGATAAAGAAATGTAAGTAAATAAGGTGAGCGTTAGATAAAAGTTGTAAGGAAAGAGAAGTTAGAGATACAAGTTTGTTTTGAAGAAATTAAGTTAAGGAAAAGTGGAGAAGATTAAGAGATTTAGTATAATATAACACATAATTATAATTTAATAATAATATAATGTTATAGTATAATAAATCTCTTTATTTTCCCCTTATCTTTTGTTTTATATAATATCTAAACGAAAGAATTCATGTTGACACTAGAAGGGCAGCAAATGTCATTCTCACGAAGTAAAATATATATTATTATTAGCATCGCGTCTTACTACCCGTTCGGGTTATACGCACTTACGCTAATGTGTAGTGGTAGGGTGATTGTGGGATGAAATGGAGGACCTACAGCTTAACGTGGAATCCGAACCACGGTGGAGGCCTGGCATTACTCACATTCACAAGATGTCTTCTCAGAGGTGAAGGAAGGGTTTGGTAATCAGATAAATCTGTGCCGTAACCGAGGATTGAACCCCGTCCGCCAGCATAGAGGTCTGACACCTTACCCCTAGACCGCCAGGTCACCTAAAATATATAATACAAAATAAATATTGCAAATAATTTTTAGTAATAATATTATTTTTCTTCTTATTCTCACTCTTATTACTATAATAATAAATATTATTATTTTATTGTAATGACAAATTTTCCTTTTTGTAATATTAAAAAAAAAATCCCAAACTTGATATATTTTGAGCTAATGAATAATTTTATAATATCAATCTTACTGATTTCATATTCTCTTCCAGTTTAGAGAACCTTGTTGGACTTTTTTTTAATGATTTTGACAAGATTCTGTGTCACTCTCTAAAAATACTAGTTTTATTTAAAACAAATTTCCACCCTTGTTCAGTATTTTTTGAACAAGAAAGTTATTCCCAGATAATTTTTAAAGCGTTCTTATTTATTTATTTCATTTCTAAATGCTTACAGAATCATGGTGAAGTCTTATGAAAGTGGGAGATTCTAGAATCCTACTTTTATGACTATAAAAAGGAAAAGGAATCTACCAACATAACTTGAACTACAACCTCGCTCTAGGTAGGATCCGTGGCACGCTAAAATCCAAATTTCACGCTCTATAGCTGCCACGTATCAAAAACCTTATTTATATGCCGACTACCCACCTCGGTGGCGTAGTTGGCTAACGCGCTTGTCGTGTTGAGCTCGACTGCTGAGGACGGGGAGATCGAGGTTCGAATCTCGGTCGGGTGAACTGAAGGTTTTTTTCCTAAATGGTTTTCCACTCTCCCTCCACGCAAATGCGGGTTCACTTCCTCTAATTCAACCTTCCCAATTCATAATCCATTAGAGTAATTAGTACTTAAAGGGTATAACCCGAACAGGTAGTAAGACGCGGTGCTAAATATTAATTAATTAATTAATTGGATCACGCATGAAATTATTTTATGATTTCGAGAGTGAAACCCACCTTCAAAAACTCTCATGTAGTTGTTAATATAATAGTATTCAACTTTTAAATAGATTTTTTTTTACATTGAGCTTACTTATTGTTTTAAGTATATTTTACTAATATCTTGGCTATAAGCGTTTAACTACGCTAACGGGTAAGGAATGATAAAGGGGTGATATTAAAATAAACGTATTAATATTTATATAGAGGAAAATTGAGAAATCCATTTTCAATAACAATTCTGGATAGACCCAAACGGCATTTAATCCCATATCTCTCAGTAAACATAAAATCAAACTAGATGAACCTAGCTTATAATACATGAGCTCACTTAGGCGTTTAGTAAGTTTATAGCCCTAAATAAGTTGGTAAGCATGTCTGGTAATTATAATAAGCTTAAGCTTATGCAAAAGTGAGCAAAAAAAAATATTTTTCAACATCGAGTCTTAATACCTGTTTGGTTTTTACTCCAGTGACAATTATTGAAGTGCTTCTATTTACTAAATTATCTGTAATTGTTATACTAACGAAGCATTTAAATTTCTGAAGTGATTATTCACCTCGCCAATGTAGAGACTTGGAAATAGAAGTAAATCCTCTAACACGGTTGAAATTGAAGCCGTGATCTTAACTGCCTTTTCTCTTGAGCATCTCTAGTCAAATAATGGGACTTGACTAGAATAGCTAAAGTAATTACTTTAGGTCGCGGCGTACAACAGAAGATCCCAGGGACCAAGGAATGGATCGAAAGAGGGGTTAGAGGAGAAACAAGAAGACTGGTAATTCTAATTGCGGGTCAACCCGTCAGAGCCCGCTCGTGGCTTCGTGTAACCTCGTGCAGGATCGGAACAAGACTACTCAGCGGTGATTTATTTAAGTTGGCACTAAAGAGAACGTGAGCTTATGGTCGTATTTTTAGAATATTACATAAAAAACTTCTTTTGTTGAAAAAAGATAAAATATAACTGCACAATAGAAAATATTTTAAAACTCTACCTGTATAATTATGATAATGATGTAATATTATGATCTCAACAATTTTAAAATACTCCCAGTGCTCAGATTTTGTTAAGCTGTAAAGGGTTTAATAATAACCTTTATGAAAATAACTTATATTGTTAATTTTTAAGGATTTACTTAGAGATTTTAAAAAAATTTATTCAAAAGCGTGAAAGGAAAACTTTTTTAAATAAAAGAGAGAGAGAGCACACGAATTTTATCATACAAGACTTTTACAAATTTATTCTAGAGACAAAATATTTACCAAATATTATCTTGCGCCTTACTTAACATGAATATTGATTTACAAATATCTCCTTCAGAATCAATGTATAGCCATATATTATAATTAGTAAGCTTTAAAATGAAATTATTCCAAACAAACTCTTTTTAAACTAACCTGAAATTATGAATACAGTGATATCTATCGTGTAAAACACTCAAAAGATATCAATTTTAAATTTGAAAATCATTATATCATTTACTTTAAAAAAATTGAATTTACAAAAATAATGTTTTAGTGGACTAAAATTTGATTTAGAATTTAAAATACAATACTTATTTCGCTTTGATCTTTGAAAATAAAACATATAGTTTATAATACTTAGTTAGATCCTTAAACATAAGCCAAAGCTATGAATAGAAGTAAAAACAGAGAGTTTTATATAGGACCCACTATTAATTTCTCTTGAACCCTTAGAGAGTAAAGGAATCTTATCATAAAAAATAAAAATTTAAGATTTTGTTAAATGTAGACGTTTCATAATCAACTGGCTGAAAAAGTATTTTTCTCGATGCCATCCGTGTGTTTGTATTTCTACTTAGAGTCGATACAATTTTATCACTCGGGCTAAGGTTTGGTATCTAAGGATTTCATAAAGATTCCCTGAGGATTATTTAAAATTAGATAGGCCGAGGTGTAAGAAACAAAAATCTTTCTTGAAACTAGCTATAACTATTTTAAGAATAAATAGTCAAAGCTATTATTTATGCTTAGAGTGTGGATTATTCCATCAAGATAAAATAATATTCTGAAAATTTAAAAATGACACCTGGATACAATAATTGAACTCGGGATAATTTGATTGTTACGGCAATGCGTTGGCCACTAGATATCCAGGAATTATCCCGTGTCCAGGGTCATTCTTCACTCATATTTTAAGGCAGTCTCTATGATTGATGTGCGGAAATTGTCAGCTACAAATGTGTGATGGAGTAAACCTCATTAAAAGTATAAATAATAGCTTTGACTATTTGATCCATTAATATGCAATCCCGTACAGTTATAATAATTGTACAAATGGCTGCAATAAGTAAATTACCGAGTCGAAAGTGACTGCGTTATCTGATAGCTCGTGATCTTAAAAAAATCACACATTTGTAGCCGACGATTTCCCCAAGTCCATTATAGATTCTGCCTCATAATATGAGTGAAGAATTACCCTGGGCACGAAATAATTCCTGGATAGCTCAATGGTTAGAGTATTGGCGTACTAGTCCTCTCGACACGGGAATTGAACCCGGGAGCTTTGGCTATTTTTAAATTTTCAGAATATATAACGATTTTGATTAAAATTATTATCTAGTCACTGCTTAACATTTGAAACAAAATGGTAGCTCTTATTTTCCCCTAAAATTATTTTGAGTGTTCTTTAAATAAACGGGAAAGTCTGATTTGGATCACAATTCCGCAACTATTTAAGGTATGAAATAACTTATCATTTTAAAGGTAAAGTACTATTTTACAAATAAAAAAACTTTCACATGAAATATATTTTTATGAACCCATAAGTTTCCAAGCCATTTGCAAATAAATGTATATATATGTACATATTACAAGGTCTCAAAAATTGAGAGTAATTTTAGGCTCATTGGTGAACAGTGAAGTTGCTTTTTTCTCAATATGTTTCTATAATAGTGTATATTATTTCATTTACTCTCTTTGGTGGAATGTGGTGGTATTTTTTCGATTCTTTTTCAGCAGCACTGTATATTATCTTATTTTACGAATGCTACAAGCTTTAAGTGAAAAAAAATGCCTTGATTCTTAGATGAATAATTTGGGTTAAGTGGAGCATTAAACGTAACTGTCTAACACAATCTCACGGCCAAAAATATTTACCGATGGTTGATAAAGTATAAACCTACGGTGACTTGGTGGTCTAGAGGGGTAAGGTGTCAGACTTCAATGCTGGCGGCCGGGGTTCAATCCTCTGTCCCGGCACAGATTTATCTGATTCCCAAACCCTTCCTTCACCTCTGACAAGACATCTTGTGAATGTGGGGAATGCCAGGCCTCCAACCGTGGTTCGGATTCCACGTTAAACTGTAGGTCCTCCATTTCATCTCACAATCACCCTATTACTACACATTAGCGTAAGTGCGTATAACCCGAACGGGTAGTAAGACGTGATGCTAATAATAATAATATAAGCCTACATTTTATCAATAAGAAAACCGTCTGTTTTTTTTGATGGGAAACAGGTTCCGTTTTTACGATCGATTCCATGAATTAAATGCGTGTGTTGGAAGGTACCGAGTACTCGGAGATCCCATTCAAGAAGCCCGGATCTGACAGTCTAGAACAGCTACCGGTTGATTTATGACCTCTGATTACATTGCTCTTCGCTGATCAATCTGTACGCAAATACAAGGAGAGACGAATAACGGGAAAAAGGGGGGTAGGGGGTGACTTGGCAAGAGGGGGTGTATTTAATCAAGATGGGGGTGCTAACAGTTGAAAGTGTACTGTCGTTTACCAGCTGGATGACCTGGCGGTCTAGGGGTAAGGTGTCAGACTTCTATGCTGGCGGCCGGGGTTCAATCCTCGGTCCCGGCAAAGATTTATCTGATTACCAAACAATTCCTTCACCTCTGACAAGACATCTTGTGAATGTGAGGAATGCCAGGCCTCCACCATGGTTCGGATTCCACGTTAAACTGTAGGCCCTCCATTTCATCTCATAATCACCCTACCATTACACATTATCGTAAGGGCGTACAACCCGAACGGGTAGTAAGACGCGGTGCTAATAATAATAATAATAATAATATAAAAGTCCTTTTAGTAAAATTACTTCTTTATTTTTGTAGTACAATATATATTCTTTAAGCTTAATGTCAGTACTTCAGTAGTCATCCACCAGCTTATGAAAAATATAAAAAAATATTTGTATGGAACTGTACGTTTAACAGTGCCAGTGACGTGTTGTTTGACTGTTGTGCTCATGCGCGCATAGTAGTGGTTGGGGAGAAAGGCGGGACTGACAGGTAGAGAGAGCACTATTACTCTTGCAGTGCCGACTCTGGCGTGATGATTGAAGGAAGTTTTTTTTACTCTGCGTGTTTTGTGTTTAAAAACAGTGTTTCATATTCTTGAATGTGACAAAGTGTAGAAGAGAGTAGAATTAGATTACTATTATGCTTCCAGCTCTTATATTTGATTCATTTTATGTTATTTTATTTAACAATGCGCCGGCAGTACTTTTAATGGAGAAAAATTTCCTCAATTGCCATCCAAAAATCAAGGAAAAAAATTATTGAACTTTTTGCGCAAAATAAAACAAGAAGAATGGATTTCATTTTTAAATGAATAACTCAAGCTTGATCTTTAACAATTTAAGTAAAATAAGTAAAAAATGTTTGGTTAGGATTTTATCAAGTTCCTGAAAAAATTTTATTTTTATAAATGATTTTTCCTTTTACACATTTTCAAAACAAAGGCCAAAAATTTGCTGGTGCTGCACCCACACTAATTCTTGTTACGAGCCTATACTGAATAGTAATGAGTATAATAGTAGTAATTAACACTAAAATGCTTATTTAGGCCTACATGAACATTAATTAATTATGAAAAAGTTCAAATTAATTTATTTGGGTCTTATAATATATTAGTGATATAAGTGGAACCACTTATTTTTTCATTCACTTCTTGAAGAAAAGGTTGAGGGCTAGAAACTTTGACTAAAAAATCTGAATGCTTGTCAATTTCTATGCTTATTATTCATGTTGCAGAGTGTTGATTTATTATTATTTTAAGCATTTGTTTTCTTGCATTTCAGTGGTTGTCGCGGACCCGCTTGGAACAGCTCGTGGACCTTCGAGGGTCTGTGGACAACCTTTTGATAAACACTGGTTTGGAACAATTAATACATTAAAATCGTAATTACATAACCAAAAAAGTCACGATTACAGTATAGTTTCCTTAAGGATAATTGTTAACCAGCCACATTGTATATTTGTTATGTTAAATTGGATACAAGCCTGGGAATCTCTGAATCGATGACCGTCTGGTATCGTGAGTAGTTTCCATAATAGAATAATTATTCTAACGAACCCTAGGGTTTGGTTAGCTAGGCCTAAGATGGGTTTAGGTGTTTTCAATTGTTCCAAACTCTCATACTCCTATTACCCTCGTACTGACTATCACACTCGTACTCACTATCACCCTCGTACTCACTATCACCCTCGTACTCACTATCACCCTCGTACTCACAATCACCCTCGTACTCACAATACACCCTCGTACTCAATATCACCCTCGTACTCAATATCACCCTCGTACTCAATATCACCCTCGTGCTCAATATCACCCTCGAACTCAATATCACCCTCGTACTCACTATTACCCTCGTACTCACTATCACTCTCGTACTTACTATCCCCCTCGCACTCACTATCACCTTCGCACTCAATATCACCCTCGTACTCACTATCACCTTCGTACTCACTATCACCTTCGTACTCACTATCACCTTCGTACTCACTATCACCCTCGTACTCACTATCACCCTCGTACTCGCTATCGCCTCCGTACTAGCTATCACCCTCGTACTCACTGTCGCCTTCACCCAGCTATCACCCAGCACAGACACATATTCCTGGTATAATAAAGCTAGGTGTTGTAAAATAATAAATTTAAAATTATTATTTTACATCTCCAACGTTGAACATATTGGGGAGCCATTTAATTTATGGAAGCTATTAAAAATATATTAAATATTAAAGATCTAATTTTTAAATGCTACTTTTTAATTAAATACTATTTAAACGAACTAAATGTCAAACTTTTTTATTTTCATGTATTGATGTAGGCCTATTGTAATTTAGAAAATTATGGAGACCTAAACTATGATGGATCTTGACTTCTAGGTTCGAATCCCCATTAGATGTATTGAAGGTGGTTTTTCCTAAATGATTTTCCACTCTCCCTACATGTAAATATATGTACACTTCCTCTATATTAATCCTCCCTCAAATGTGAGATATTTGTAAAATTAGTACAAATTTTTTTTTTCTCGAACAAATAGTAAGACAGGTTTATATAAAATCATACATCTGACCTAAAAGACATATGGTATCGACCATAAAAAATCCACTTTCTAACCAACTTGTTTCTGTTCGATATTATGATGGAACGACCGTGAATTGCAAAGGGAAATGGTACCAGGAGTAACACGTAATTATACAAGCTGAAATAATTTGCATACTCAATTACCTGGCACCAATTTAACGCCGGCCATTATATGGGTCACGTGGGAATACCTCCTTCCATTACCGCCATATTAGCCACGCCGAGCTTACAGAACATCGAGGGGCGGAACGGTTTGGTGAGTTTAAGTTCACAGCTCCTAAAGTATACTTTGAATAAATGTGTTAATTGAGACATTTGAGACGTCTATGCATTTATTATTTACTATCCTGATACCCGCTGCCTAATTCCCATACAGGCAATCCGAAAATACACACTAATGGAGTAAAGATTTATCCACACGTTCGTAGAAAATATAAGGAATAATCTGATTGATTAAAGCAGCGCTTCCCCCAATACATGTTGACCCATTATGCATTGCAACGAAAACTTAAAACAGCTGATTATCAACATATTTTATTTTCTAGTGAGTAAATATATATTTTAGATCATTGTCCCGATGGATGTTTTCAAATTATATCGCTGTGTCGGGGCACAGATCATTATATCGATACACAAGCTTTACCCTGGCGGTCTAGGGGTAAGGTGTCAGACTTCTACGCTGGCAGCCAGGGTTCAATCCCCGGTCCCGGCATAAATTTATCTGATTACCAAACCCTTCCTTCACCTATGACAAGACCTCTTGTGAATGTTGGGAATGCCAGGCCTCCACCGTGGTTCGGATCCCACGTTAAACTGTAGGTCCTCCATTTCATCTCACAATCACACCTACCATTACACATTAGCATAAGTTCGTATAACCCGAACGGGTAGTAAGACGCGGTGCTAATAATAATAATACATTGACGGTTTATTTCAAATCTCCTCACAACGGCCAACGAGGCTGTCAGCTCGCTTCTAGCTCCACAGCGCATGCGTTGACAAATGTACATGCGAACTGGTTGGAGGAGGTTGGTTCTGAGATTTGATTGGTTCTCCATACTGAACATCTCAGGCAGAGATGACAATGTAGAGATGAGTTGAACTTCAGCAGAACAGTTAGCGTCGATAGGATGGAAGTCTTGTGATTGGCTTAGAGTTTGTCACGTTACCAGTTTTCTGTTCCGCTCTAGTTTTTCGGTGAACGTTTGAATCCACAGTAAGGTAAAGTATGGTGACCTGCATGGTATAGCGCACTACTATCGTGGTAGACAAGACTGCCTATAGCGGGAAGATCGAGGTTCGAATCTTAGTCGGGTGTCCTGATAGTGGTTTTTCCTAACTGGTTTACCACCGTGGATACGCTTCCTATAATTGTAACCTACCTATTAACTAAAAAAACACTAGCGCAAATAGTACATAAGCGTATAGCTAAGACGAAGTGCTTGAAGAAAAGATAATATTAAAATTTTGAAGAATTTTAACTTCCGGAGATATTGGAAGTTCATTTATAAAAATAATTAATACCACAGGCTATGATTCGAACTTTTACCTGCCCATTTCAGTCAATAAACTCTTCTATTAGAATTGAATAAAATGATGTTGACTTTATCAAAAAAGTATAAGAAAATACGAGTTGTTGATTCGGTTACTACCTGCTTCGTTGGTAGAATGGTCGAAAGCAAGCATTTAAAATTCGTTTTAAAATAAGATGAACATTTAAAATTTAAAATATCGAAAGGGCCACATTTCAAAATATATTTATATTGTCAATAACGTAAGTAATTAATATCTACTTATCTATTTAATATTACAATAAATATGTATATCTAATCACGCCATTTTTCTACGAAGTAGGCAAGGAAATTTCAAATATTGCTCAAAAAACAGACTCTCTTCTTATTCCATCCTAAAAAAATTTCTCCACAATTACCTAACTTTGCATACTCCCTTCGCTTCAACAACATCCACACACAGTCATACATGCTCTTATATTTTTAAAACTATTTAAAGTTTCTTTTTTGTCTCCAATTTTCTACAACATTTAGGTGTGTATTACATATCCTACCCCTTTCTTTGGATCCACACACTCTACCTTCATAGATTTGCCACGTCACATTATCCACATACATCCTATAGACATGTCCAAAACCACGTAGGACACTTCTTTCACACAGGCCTATTGTATTCCCTTTCAAACCGCACTCCTTCAGACCCCCATTCATTACCGACTCCATCCATATGAGTTTTTCTACATACATCTCATTACTATTAATATATCATTTTTTAACAAATATTTAAAACATTATGTTGAAACATATATTTTTAATAAAAGATTGAACGATTTAATTTCAGGAAGTTTGGGATTGGCTAGAGTAATTTTTAATTTACAAATATCTGTTCGTAAGATATAATTACTTTGGTATATGATTACATTTCAGTTAATGAGTAAAAATATACTTTTCTTACACTCATTCAGATGAAATTGAATGACTCCGATCATGGATGGTTCCTGGATAACTCAATGTGAAGGATTAATCTATAAGCCACGTAACAATTTTTTATTAATTTTTTTTACCTCCCTCCTCTCTTCCATTCTGGTTTATGGATGATCCATTTAAGAACCCTGTCTCTTAAAACCCAAGGTCTTTGGTTTGCACACCGTGTTAAAATTTAACATCTCAACAATGTAATTGAAAATTTAAGTCATTCACTAACCGACTCTCAACAGAAAACTCGAAGTGTATCAAGTATATATTTAAGTGGCTTTGAACTGCCATTTTAATAGTAATTACACAGCTGTGTGAAATAGTAAGTGCTTATAAAGTAAAGAATTAAACTTAATTATAATTTTATATAGTAGTTTTTTTAAATAATTATAATCCTACTACATTGAAATATTTATTCCTACGAAATAGGTAGTCAAATAGAGTGGGAACAGAATATAAATCCATTTTGTCCAGTAAAAATATTATTAAATCAATAAATATACACGAGATGTGTTAAGATATGAAAAAAGTGTATACAATAGTTTAGTTGCTATGTTTAGTCAAACAACATTTAAAAAAATATAATATATTGCATTGAACTTGTAATTAGATTTAGATTTAAAGTAATACTAAGTAAGTTTTACTCTACAAGATGGACGCTTTATATTGTGTAGAACAAAGTTAAAATATGAAAAAAATCAAGTAAATTAAAATAATAAGGATATTGGCTGCTGTATAAATTTAAGAGAATACAATTGAAGTGGGAGCTTGGTTGAACCAATCATAATTGACCTATATTATTTATTATATTATCACTAATTGACTACCTAGTGATGATCAAGGAGTATTGCAACGCAATTGTTTGAAAACTATTAAAAAGATTATGTTTTCTTACTTCTAAACTCTCTTACTAAGACAAAATGTTTTTCAAAATAACTATTCATTTATGAAAGTGAAATTTCTTAATAAAATCGCCTTTTACGTTTTCTGATACAAAAAAAACAAAGATACGAAACTAAATGTACGCCTGGGAGTAAAGCGATAAAACTAAAAAGACAAAAAAAAAAGTTATGTAAGCTTTCATAACCAAATACGTTTATACAGTTTTTATGAATTTGTTTGTTGAAATCTTCAGTGTAATCTATTTGAATGCTATTTGGTTCTCTTGTTTGATGAAATCTATGCGTGCTTTTATCGATGGTTTTCTTTGGTGGATACACTCACCAACTCAAGGTGCAAAATATTTATTTAAAGATGACGTCTGAATAGTAGGTTTCGCAATCTTTGAATTTCCGGAATTACGAAGAATCTTTCTTGGTACTAGGAATCATTTCTTTATAAAGTGCATTGGTGTAGCCGAGTAAACCTCGAGGTTTAAATAAAGGCGTACGAGATGCTGATTAAATAATTATCATTCTGAAGTCCTTTATAATATTTATTTGAACTGCTTCTAGTGTCTAGTTTTTACAACTATAGGCACAGAGATCAGCTGTTCCCAAACTTATTGAATGGCTTACCATCCTATATTTTTCCTCAACTTGGAGTATAATCAAGATAAATGCTTCGTATTTACTATTTCAGCCCGGCAAAGATTTATCTGATTACCAAACCCTTCCTTCACCTCTGACAAGACATCTTGTGAATGTGAGAAATGCCAGGTCTCCACCGTGGTTCGGATTCAACGTTAAACTGTAGGTCCTCCATTTCATCTCACAATCACCCGACCATTACACATTAGCGTAAGTGCGTATAACCCGAACGGATAGTAAGACGCGGTGCTAATAATAATAATAATAATAATAATAATAATAATAATAATAATAATATTTCAGTATATTTTAATGGTGTGCAGGGATCTAATTACATACATTGCGCGGCTTCACCTGCTATCTGAGCTTAAATAAAATATATTTCCAATCACTGTTTGTATCTATTTTACTTTGGCTTGTCTTGGACCAACTATATTTATAATATTTAATTCGAGCATATCATTTTCCGACTTTAATTTGCTAGTTTTGTTTGACTTCTCACGGCGTACAACCGGTAATAATTGGACGTAACATAGTTTGGGAACTTCGGGTGTATAGTATTATTTCACGTCCAAAATGTATTAATACACTTCTAGTCTAACCAAATACTTACAATAAGCATGCTATGAATGAGAAATAAATAACTGTTAGAGTATGTTTACCTGTATTTGTTTGGATGTAGAGCTGTAAGGAAATAGTAAAATAAATGAAAAGTTAAACCACACATATATTCACACTTTATTTATACCTTGGGTTAAATTCGATAATCCCATTTCCGGTAGTAGATATTACGAGGAAATGGCTTAACAGATTCTGACAAACATACTTTCATTTTAAAGGTTAGGAGCTCATTATGTCGTTAAAAAGAATACCCTAAAACAAAAAAAACACTCAATTTTTCCTGCGAAATTTCTATCTTTTCTTTCTGTTTGTTCAACTGTACAATAATTGTTTGTTTACATCACCATGGAAACAATTTTTTATTTATTATTACCCGCCTCGGTGGCGTAGTTGGCTAATGCGCTTGTCGTGTTTAGCTCGACTGCTGAAGACGAGGAGATTGAGGTTCGAATCTCGGTCGGGTGAACTGGAGGGTTTTTATCCTAAATGGTTTTCCACTCTCCCTCCACGCAAATTGCGGTTCACTTCCTCTAATTCAACCTTTCCAATTCCTAATCCATTAGAGTAATTAGTACTTAAAGCGTATAACCCGAATGGGTAGTAAGACGCTGTGCTAAATATTATAATTACTTATTATTATTTAGCACCACGTCCCATTTGGGTTATACGCTTTAAGTACTAATTACGCTAATGGATTAGGAATTGAGAAGGTTGAATTAGAGGAAGTGAACCGCAATTTGCGTGGAGGGAGAGTGGAAAAACATTTAGGGAAAAACCACCCCCAGTTCACTCGGCCTAAATTATGACCTCGATCTCCCCCGTCTTTGGTATTCTAGCTCGACACGACTAGCGCGTTAGCTAACTACGCCACCGAGGCGGGTATGGAAACAATGATTTGTGTATTGTTGATCAAACTATACACCAAAAGCTATAAATATATATATATAAAGTCAATAGTCTTTGACGAGTAAACGTTTGACTATGAAGTTGAGTGAGTGCTTAATATATAGATTTTTATACTAATAAATATTTAGAATACACTTTCGGGAAATAATCTACAGCCATCGCTGCAATGATCGACTAATTATACTTATAATATGTAAGCTATTTGAAACAGAACAATTTACATTGTTATGGAAATATAATTCGGAAAAATATAATATATTTTCACGATTTAAAAATAATACATTAAATAATATACACTCATACAGAGACATATTATATTATCGGTGCATTTTAAATTTGTCTAGTTGAAAATAAATATATTTACCATTATATAAAAAAAATATTAATTTCATAAATGATCATTTTAAATTAAAATGTATTACTTTTAACGGTCCTTTAACTTAACAATACAAGTTATTCCATATCTTAAAAGAGTTTCGAAGTTATGATAAAACTTGGAAATTTCTTATCTAGAAAGAAAAAAAGTCGAAAGAAATTTTCGTGGGAAAATGACATACGACCATTAATTTTAAACAGTATCTCGATAGGATATTGAATTAAAATCCCTTTAGTCAGTCTTGAGAAAATTGTTTCCTTTCTCTTTTAACCCACAAGGAAAACTGCCCCTTATTTTTAGGGTTATATAGATAATGGCAAAAAATCCCTTTTGGTAAAATGATTAAAACCCTAAGCAACAATGTTTGTAGAATTCAATGTAAAAAATTTTTAAGGTGAAAAAGAACGTTAATGTTTAATAAAAAGACTAATTGAAATGAAACTTGTCAATTTAACATTACTTAGCAGTTATATTATACAACTCATGTCAAGTATAAATTATTAAGTAAACAAAGACATTAAATGGAATAAGTTTAAAATGTCATTGAACCAACATATAAATTAACACACATTAAAAACTTTAAAAGACACATTAAAATGTGAGTCATTAGACAAAAAACATATTACAATAAAATTGTGGATTAACCAGGCTATATTAAAGAATTGTTCATGACTAGGATAATATTTGTAGTTGTACAATTGAAGCAGTGAAGTTAAATAAGTTAGATTTGAAAAATTGACAATATGAAATAGTTGAAGTTAAAAATATTTAATAAATTTATAGGTTATATGATTGAATTCATTTCCTTAACTGAGTCCCTTGCTCCTTTAGTAGGCTTCGTGAAGAACGCCCGTAATTTAACGATGTAACATGTTTCGACGCTCTACGGCGTCATCCTCAGACTACATTAAAGAAAAACAAAGAAAAATGCAACTAATTATGGTTCAAGTAAAGGGGCGTTGGCCCATATAAAAGAAACGTTATTAGACAAAGAGAGAAAGGGCTGAACTGAAAAACTAACTAAGGTGAAGAATGAAATATCAAGCTTACCATGAACAACAGCCTGAATACGGTGTCCCAGTTGAAACTCAACGTCAACTGAGAATTATGAACGGTTGTATAATTGAAAGTAAAAATGTGAATTCTAGACTTCTACCAAGTCATAGATTATATGGATGATGTGATAAGGGGAAACTTGTGTTATTTAAAAAAGGGGGGAAATAGATAGATGAAAACATTTTAAGTGTGGAAAGGAGAAAGAAGTTATAATGAGAAAAGGAGAATTGGAAGGTACTAATCTTCTCGACACTTCCAATTCTCCTTTTCTCACTATAACTTCTTTCTCCTTTCCACACTTAAAATGTTTTCATCTATCTATTTCCCCCCTTTTTTAAATAACACAAGTTTCCCCTTATCACATCATCCATATAATCTATGACTTGGTAGAAGTCTAGAATTCACATTTTTACTTTCAATTATACAACCGTTCATAATTCTCAGTTGACGTTGAGTTTCAACTGGGACACCGTATTCAGGCTGTTGTTCATGGTAAGCTTGATATTTCATTCTTCACCTTAGTTAGTTTTTCAGTTCAGCCCTTTCTCTCTTTGTCTAATAACGTTTCTTTTATATGGGCCAACGCCCCTTTACTTGAACCATAATTAGTTGCATTTTTCTTTGTTTTTCTTTAATGTAGTCTGAGGATGACGCCGTAGAGCGTCGAAACATGTTACATCGTTAAATTACGGGCGTTCTTCACGAAGCCTACTAAAGGAGCAAGGGACTCAGTTAAGGAAATGAATTCAATCATATAACCTATAAATTTATTAAATATTTTCAACTTCAACTATTTCATATTGTCAATTTTTCAAATTTAACTTATTTAACTTCACTGCTTCAATTGTACAACTACAAATATTATCCTAGTCATGAACAATTCTTTAATATAGCCTGTTAATCCACAACTTTATTGTAATATGTTTTTTGTCTAATGACTCACATTTTAATGTGTCTTTTAAAGTTTTTAATGTGTGTTAATTTATATGTTGGTTCAATGACATTTTAAACTTATTCCATTTAATGTCTTTGTTTACTTAATAATTTATACTTGACATGAGTTGTATAATATAACTGCTAAGTAATGTTAAATTGACAAGTTTCATTTCAATTAGTCTTTTTATTAAACATTAACGTTCTTTTTCACCTTAAAAATTTTTTACATTGAATTCTACAAACATCGTGATATTGCTTCCTTATTACCATTTCATCATGTATTTTAAGAACCTAAGCAACAAGTTTTAGAATTATCGGTAAAATGGCTTCTGTTCTAATGTCAATACAAACTTTAATGGGTTTAGTGGATCATGAAACTTTGGCATCCATCATATTATCTTAATCCTCTTCTTTTTAAGGATCAAAATAACTTATCTATTTATGTGATCACGTAAAATAAAAATAAAACATGGTGTAAAGAGGATAGATTTGTTATTTTATGTGTGTTATGCTTAAGGCATAGTGACTACTGAAACGGACTCTCTACGTTATGTAAATGTATTGGTCAACGTCCGATATACTTTGACGTTTGAACGTACGCTTACTAACAGAATACTTTGAAAATATTAAATCTATTGTGATGTATATTTAAAAAAAATTTTTTCTATAATGTATGGTTTTCTATTAGTTCTAAGATTGTTAAACTTTTTTGTATTGTTACTTATTTTACAACTAAACATATTTAAATATATAGGATCATTGTGGATGTAATGTATTATGATGTAAGATCTTCCATTTTCCGTGATTTTCATATATTTTGGAACTAAGACATTCCCCAAGTATCTTTTTCAATACCCTAACACTTTCTTATTTTAATACTAATTTTAACTTTCACAAAAATATAGGTACAGTAGCCCCATGGCTTCTTTGGTGCTGTCTGACTGCTCACAGCTGACTTATGACAGTCAACATTTAGGTATACACCTAAATTTTGACTGTAAAAGTGACAGCTGCTAAACACATGTTTTTGCAGATCATATGGTTCGGTGTAGGGATATATAATTTGGTCTGGTAACTTTTCAAAGCGGTCAGCTGTCAGCTGTGAGCTGTTTGTCAGCACCAAAGACGTCATGGGGATACTGTACTAAATGTTTATGTAGATAGTAGATACAGATAAGTTTGATTTCTATATGAAACTAAAAAATAATATACTTTGAAATTTCAGCTTTACATGTTAGGTGTTAACGGAATATTGTATAGAGAATTTTATTTTACTTATGCTGTATTTTACGCCTTCAAAATACTAATTTTGATTTTAAATGAGATCTACCCAAGGATAAGGATGAAAACTGAATGCAAAATTATATGTATACTTCTATTTTAACTTCTCTCTATAAAAATAATACGATACTTAAGTTTCCTTTTTTTTATCCCTGACATGAAAAAATTAGCTGATGCTCGCAGATACTTTATTAGGGTGAAGTAATATTTTTTTATTACATTTATCTTTTTTTTTCTCTGCTCGTCATGTAACAAAATCACGCTCAATAAATATTTTACTCTAGCAAATAAATGTTCCGCTCATAATTCGTTTATTACATTGGGATCACGGCTGAACGAACTCTTTCGCCTGAAATTGGGATCTATTGTTCATGTATATAGTATCTGCCCTTCTCGTTAGGAGATGTACCGTTTGAGAAGACGAGACACAACCTTATCTCCAAAGTAGCCATTTCTGAACGTAATATTGGGTGTGTACGTAATTTTTTTTATTTCTCAGGATTCTATACCTCGCTTCTTATTTTCCGATATAATAAGTCACTTATGACATACATTATTTTTCAGTTCTTATCGTATCTACAATTTGAAATCTTTATTTAGATTTAAATTTGATATATTTCCAAATATTTCTCTTACTAATATTAATTGGTATTTATTCTTGTTGATGTAAGTTCAGAAGAACAATAATTATTAATAAAATCAATAGTTTGATATATTCTTAGAGGAAATACGTTGTTCACTCAGTTTAAGGCATCAGTCTCACAATAAATGTCAAAATATAAAAATCTCGCACCAGGGTACTGTATCAATTATTTTAGCGACAGTTCTTAATCCTTTGTAAGGATGAACACGTATATTCTGATTACTCAAACTTGTTAGGGATTAGGAAGAGTTAATTTAGATAAAGTGTACACGCATTTACTTTGAGGGAGAGTGGGAAATCCTTTAGGAAAACCACCCTCAGTACACCTGTCCAAGTAAAAAGCTGATTTTTTATCCCCGTCATCGGCATTCTAGTATATTGGGAGAAAGACACCTTAAACCAGGGAAACCTTATTGGGTATCATTATTATTAGCACCGCATCTTACTACCCGTTCGGGCTATACGCAGTTTATTGGGTATCAATCGACTTAAATAAGTCTTATAAAAGTCTCATGATCACCCATAGGTTCTCTACGCTATTTTAATTTTTGTCTGTCTGTACCTATGTGTTATACTTCCTAAAATCAATATTTCTAAAAATTTACATGTCCCCACCCTTATAGAAGTAAGTAAATAATAGATAAAAGGTATATTTTCCATATTAAAATATTTAATTTTCATTTAACATTTACAATAGTGATCTATAAAGGTATTTATAAAACCCACGTGATCTACTGAATACTGACACGAGATCGACCTGTCGATAAAGATCGACCGTTCACCGACCCCTGCCTCAGACCATACGGCAAACGAAGTGAGTCTTGATCGATTGCAAAATAATTTTAAATAATTTAGTTCAGCTGAGATGAAACATTGTACCCAAAATCTTTCGAGTGACCACAAAATTGAAACCTGATATAAACGGATTGAAAAACTATATAAAACGAATAATATTCTTCCCAAACTTCGTTAATATTATCGAGGTACAATCATCATGTAACATTATATAAACGTCCTCAAGTCCAAATTGTCAAAATAAAACAGGACCTCGATCTGCTCGGTGAAGTTTAATTTTCGAAGTAAGGTGGTTTGTTTAGAATCGTAATGGCCGCAAGTGAGTTGCAGCCTTACAAGTTTTTTTTACCTCTAAAGAGACAATTAAATTGTGGAGCCACGTACGAATTTCACCGCGAACTGTTGACCTTAACAAACCTTCAGATTTTTGCCAGAACCATTTTACGACAAGAACTGAGGAAGTTTGGTTATAACGAGGGATGTAGACATGAGATTATGATAGTTTATATCTGAAATTCAAGACAAGATAGACATCACACTGCTAATTAGGCAGGTGCAACCCATACCTCTCTCTCTCTCAAGTGAGTAGGCCGCAATTCAAACATTATTTCAAGATTAGACTGCAACTAACCTACATAGCTCGTAATACGTTCTCGATTAATAAATAGAGATGGCCTGTGACTGTAAGCTCATAGTCTAAGGTTAAAGTTCAATTTGTCTGGCTTTCTGATGATGAAGACATCAATGATCAAATACTGGCCGGGTGTTTAAGGTTATTTTCTAAAATAATTTTCCTATTATCCTATGTTCTACCTTACTCAGCCCTCAACATTTGCTCAGTAATTAATACATAAAACGACCAAACGGGTATTATAATATGGTAAACTAAATGGTAATATGCACCTCACATATTTTATTCATATTTTAAGAGATATTTACTAAAATCTCGTTGGATTTGTGAAGCGAACTAGTGGGTCTTTACATTGGTATATAAACCCTATACCAAATACCATAAATGGAATAATATACACTGTTACTTACTCTATGGCATTAAGAACTAGGAACACTGTTACAGAAATATTGAGGAAACAGAAACATATTTGGCCACCAAAGAGCATAGGAATCAAATTCTTTTTCAAAGACCTTAATTAAAAATAATATATAATATTTTATTATAGCTCAGAAATTATTGGTTTTATAAAAATATTTTCCAGATAAAAGATATGTATCTTTAATAGTACTACAACATTTTAATGCAAGTTATTTCGTATCTTTGATAAATGCGTAGAAATTATGAAAATTGGAAAATGTACATAATGTAAAGTACCCTCAAAGTAATTAGCATTAGAAATTGATATTAGCTCTTTGTGTATTAAATGAAAAACAGTGTCTAGATATAACATTAAATCAAATACGTTGAAGTGAATTTCAAGAAATTTGATTTTTTCCCTTTTTACCCTTCATTTAAAAACCCTTGAATTTAGGGTTGAAAATCTAATTCCAAAAATCCCTTGGAGAGACCATATTAACACCCCAGCTACCAAGTTTGAGCCCAATCTGTAAATTAGTTTAGGCTCTAGACCGAGGTACAGAGAAACAGATTGACGGCATTGATTAAACAACATTTTTAGGTTTCAAGGGGTTATGTAACGTTGACTTTTATCAAGATCTATAGTTCAAATTTTAAGATGATCCAAATACTTTCTCTCAGAGGTGTCAAGAGAAATTAAAACTATATAAAATCTTGTAAAGCTAGCACACTATGTAATGGAATGAAAATTAAAATCATCGAAATTTAGTATTTATAGCACTGCCTGTCTTAATAAAAAACTAGACAATCTACAAATATCTCAAATTACACACAGACCTTAGAATTTAATACTTGCTATTTTATTATATTGACAAGAATACATATTAAAATTATATGAATAAAACATTATATATATATATATATATATATATGTGTGTGTGTGTGTGTGTGTGTGTGTGTGTGTGTGTGTGTGTAAACAATAAGATCTGAATGTCAAGCAACCTTTAAGGCTGAGGGTATAAAATTCAATTTTGAAACACACGTCTTAAACTATGTTGATAACTATAATATTAATGGATATTTTTACTCATGAACGTAGACTTGGTTATTTTTATGCTCAGCTTGATCATAATGAAAAAAATCACCTTTAAATATAAAGATAAATTTCAAAAGTTAAATATTTATTTGATTTTACCTTACTGTAGCAGTGGGCCTCATAATTTTCACGGCTAAGCAGCACAAAAAAAACATAAAATTAGAATGTTCAACATCTGTTTTCATCCTCTACTTTCTTTGTAAATTTCCATTATTTTCTGCTTCACTTTGTTTTTTTAATATAATTTTTTCTCCCATCTTTCCCTATTTTCTACATTTAGCAAATTCGCTTTTTATGTTTTATATTGTTTGTGGGGTTTTATAACTTATTGCCCAATTTAATTTTTTCTACCACAAATAAAGGTAGATATTTCTATTAGTTTTTGAAATTGTAGACCACTTTCTTGATTAATACGACCCCTACTTTGAATTTTAGAATTTTAAGACGAGTAAGGTTATATGGAGTTTGGCCTTCTTGCTGTCTGAAAAATCTAAATTTTCTATAACAATATAAAGTGCTATTTTCTGTCTCTTTCCTTGTTTCCTAAAGTCTTGATTAAAATTTTTACATTTATAGGTTTTACTATTAATTACAAGGCTTATTTATTGACTACTTTCCTTCCAAATTTCATTCTTATAGCTCACTTGGTAGTAGTTTATTATTATTAATTTTTATAATTATCTATAAAACCTCACCTCCTTTTCTCCAATTCACTCTTAAAAATTTCTAATTCTAAGATTTATTTGATTATCTGGAGTTGTCTCTCTAACTGTCCGCAAAATTATAATTTTATACCTAGTAAAAAAACTTTTGGTTTAGTTATAGCCCGACTCCTCATTTCCTTATAGCCCAATTTTGAAATTTCCCATTTTGATATTTTTATGTTTATATGGGACAGTCCTGCCAATTCTAATTTTTCCAGCTCATCTAATCTCATATAATCCCTATTTATATATTTATATATATACATATATATAAATCAGGGATTAGATTAAATTAATTATATATATATATATATATATATACATACAAACAGATTATTTTTCCAAATAAAAAATAATTAATTTAAAGATTAATGACTCAGACCAAATGGACACGAAGGCATTTCCTTCCAAAACCAAAAGAACTAAATAAAGGAAACTTTTCAAACCTATTTAAGTAAATATAGGGATATAAGACTTGACAGTTTTAATTTTTTATTTCTGAACCTGATTTCTTACCCGCTTGCTTACCGGTTTTCATAGGGACTAACTCATTAACCAATAAATGTATTGTATAACTATCCATTTTTAGATAGGCTCACCAACTTAAGAAAACCATAGGGTATGCCTTTCAAGCGTATTTACTTTGCATTTTACATATATTATAATTTTGAATTCTTAAAC
Source organism: Timema shepardi (assembly GCA_902151425.1). Lineage (NCBI taxonomy): Eukaryota > Metazoa > Arthropoda > Insecta > Phasmatodea > Timematidae > Timema > Timema shepardi. Next base: position 194,666 of record CABFVX010000826.1, read on the forward strand.
TACGTGGCGATTTTATTGGACATCTTCCCTAAAAAAAAAGCACCAAAATTGGACATTTGACATTTTGAATCTACGAGTTTGCACATGTGTGGTTTTTAAACTTACATATTGTGATTCTTGTACCTTATACTGAATATATGTTCTCTAGCACGGGTATCTATAAAACTATTAAAATAAATCTCTTGAAATTTCGCATATGATGATATAATAAAGGAAGAATATGTGTGTTTTCATATTTGGTGTATTTTCTGGTACTTTTACAAATATTGGAATCTAACTGCCTCAACACATTAGGTTAACTTGCCGTCCTGTAACTGTGGGTACTATCGATAGTGGATAACGCAAGTCTGCCTAAGGCAGAGGGATCTTCCTTGCTTTCTGGTGATAACAGAAATCGATTTAATGTATGGGTTAATCGGTCCCTAAATTGCCCTCTGCGTACTTTTACGTGCGTGGCTACACTCGGAGGACACAGCCATGATGGGTGGACGGAGCTCTTAAAGAGGCGTTTGTCACCTTGATACCAGCTGACTGACATGTTACTGGCATATGGTAGGTGAGTTTTCACTTTGAATAGTCTTTAACGAGTTATCAGAGCCGGTTACCTACATATGTTCAAATTCTCGCATATCATTCTAGGGTGACTTAAATGCATTAGCATTTGACTAGAGACCTAGTGGCGTTCTTTAATGGTATTGGCTATGTTATTTTTTTGCAGTTCGAATTAATATTTAAAGTTATATTTTACTTCTCAAGGGCAACATTTTGTTTGAATTTCCTTTGAAACGTACATGTTGGTACTCAGCATAAGGTGACTTCAGTGAAATCAATGTGCTCATGATGCACATGCGAGTCTTGAATATTCTATATTTTTTTTATATACTTTCATAAATAATTAAAAAACCTTAAATCTAACCATATAAATATTTAAAACACAGCTACAAACAAAGTCCCGTTAAATCAATGCAAGCCCCACAGTTGTAAATTGTATCACTCATTATTTATTTTTGTGAACACACCCTCTGTTATTTTTACTCTTTACTTAGGAAGCCACGATCCTACAACAGCAACGCGCAACTATTATTTATCGAATAAAAGTTTGATTCATAATGTGAGTCTTTATCATAATAAACAAAAAAGTGATGGCGATGCACATGCATATTGTGAGCATCAAACGTGTGAAACCATATAACCTCTAGTTGTTATAATTTTATTTTGTAGAGTGGTTGTACTCACATTTATAATCAGATTTATTTATTATTTATTTGAATTATAATAATTAAATACAAATTGCTATAACACAATTTTAATACATGATTTAATGTATTGATTTATATACTCACCTGGACCACACGTCCAGTGTCTTACACAATTTTATCCCCTCTGTCCAAATTACAAAACTCATTCACATGGAAGACGTAAGGCCCCCTCCTCTTACTACAATCCGCACCAATCGGAACCATCCCTCCAGCACATAAAGCCCGGTGACACGATGTTAGTCTACTAATGCAAGTTTACTAGTACTAGCTTACTAACATGTTAGTTGTTTTGACACGCATTTCTCACTTGTATCAGTATCGCTTCTAAAAACATGGCTGAAAATGAAGTGGTGCTAACTGATCTCTCTATTGGAAACATTTTTATCTATCCCTGCGTCTCATTTCTCTATCGTGTAATTTACACGCGTAAACTAATTACGTTTATGTGTTAGGGTGGCTAATTAAATTTAAAAAAGGTTTATTAAATTTATCATAATTAGTTGACATATTAAAGAAAATGACAACATAAAAAAGTTAGTGATAAATATGTGTCCTATATTTTATTCCTTAATACATTAAAATATATTTAAGTTAATCCCAAATAATTATTATATTATTTTGCTTGATTTGTTAACTCACTTAGCATACATTGTAAATACAATTTAACTCAATTAAGGTCAATATATCCCAATGCAACCAAACTCGGTTGGGCAATTTTTTTTAAATAGTCCCTAGTGTTTTCAACCCTGTTTTAAATGTTGGTATACTAATAACAAACTCTCGTTAAATGCTAGCTAGGCCTAAAATATTGTTCAAAAATAAATATAAATTATTTTGTAGATTGGTTTAAATATACATTATCTGGTTTTCTATGGAAAATAATATTATGTTGTGTCTCTACTCAATTTGCCAAAGCATTACTACAATGTGTTTTAATTGTATGGGCTAAACATTATTAATTAAATCTTATAAAGATTGTATAAAGTGTAAAATATAGAAATTGGAAAGCGTACCGGTGATTTCACGTGAAAACCACCGGCCATCCATAACTAACTTACTTGCCGATAACACGAATATTATGTTGCCGAAACTAATCATGGTACTACAATGTTGTATTATATTTTGTGATGTATATAAAAATTAATTACACATGCTACGTTGATTGGTAGGAAATATTGGTTTGATAAAATTATTTACAGCATTTGCTTACCGATACTAAATATCTCTATTAAGGCACATTTGCAACATTTGCGTAACATATTATTTTGGACACTTCTTGAGAATATGTACTTTTGATATCACTTTAGAATATCCTCTAGTGCAATGTCCCTTGCATTCTTATCTTTTTAAATCCGGCTTATAATTTCACAAAAATACATTATTTTCATAACATTCCACAAATAAGTGTCCACCGCGCAACCAATTCCTTAGTTGCCGCCATTTTGAATTGTATACTTGCATTAGTAAAGTTGGAAGGTGACCAACTTTTTGACTTGCAACTGGACTTGTTTATTAGTAGCTTGCTTGTCTGTTTACACGGTGCAAGCTGTGCGCGCGCAGCCAAATTAGTGTACTTGCATTAGTCAACTAATATCGTGCCAACGGGCCTTTAGCAACAGGGTTTTTTCGAAAGACAAATTCGTAGAAGACCACCCGTGTGAGCATTCTTACAATAAATAGCCAAGGAATTCCAATGTACAAACAATACAACCAGTTGGGAAACTTCTTGGACAATCCAGCCCCACCTGAGCAAGACAAACACATTACAAAAATGAAATTATTATATAATTGTATGGATAGCTTTCAAACCAAAAAACACAGTAAGCTGCAGATTTACATTAATAGTAAGTCAAACCTTGGGTCTACGTTTGTCGTATCTTTTTTTTAGTAATTTAAGTAATTATTGTAATCGTCAAAGATATTTAATTTTATATATTAATGAATTTCTGAGTTTCATTAACCTCTGGACACGAACAATATATTTTTTTTTAATAAGGTTGGTTTATTTGTTATTTGGACTAGAGCCTTAAACATCTTTTTGATCTGGCTAAAACTGGATTTATAAAGTTTTCATAAGGTTCCTTAGTTGGTTATTTGGAAATACGAGTATTTGTAGTTCTACCTCTAAAAGTAATCATAGATTACACAAGGACAAGAAGAGAGAAAAAAATAATCGAATTAGGCTCAAACTATTTATAATAGAAATCTCATCCAGGAACTATTTAAAACTACATATAAAATCACGAACCCTGTTTTTTTAAATTACTTTGAAAATACCTTACATAGACTGATATCTCCAAATTTTATATCACTACAAATCAGTATAACCTAGGATGAAAACTTTTAATCTGGACAATCTTGTATAGTGCACACGCCTTACAGAAAACTATACTTAACCTTAGGTTTGGACATCCCATCCAGTTCAAAAAAATAATAATTTAAAAAATTACATAAAGGCTTTATAATCCAATTTTTAGACAGATCGATAAAATGATTTTGGCTTTAGGTCAAGACACGGACAAACAGATAAACAGAAGACACCGTGATCGCCACTTTTCGGTTTCATGGGGTCATGAAACTTTGACATTTAACAAAATATCCAGTTCAAGTTTTTTGACGATCACAATATTTCTCTCTTGAAGAGGTAGAGGGTAATGAATAAAAAAGATTTACCCACATCGGTGACTGTACGGCCTAGAACGTAACTTTATCAGTAGGTTTGATGTCCGTTGAATTTAATTCGAATACTTGCCTAGTTTAATAAGTTTGTTTTTACTTAAATGGCCCACCACTCAACTTCTACGCAAATGTTGGATCATTAATTTTAATAGGGTGACCTGGTGGTCTAGGGGTAAGGTGTCAGACTTATGTGCTGGTGGCCGGGGTTCAATCCCCGGTCCCGGCACAGATTTATCTGATTACCAAACCCTTCCTTCACCTCTGACAAGACATCTTGTGAATGTGGGGAATGCCAGGCCTCCACCGTGGTTCGGATTCCACGTTAAACTTTAGGTCCTTCATTTCATCTCACAATCACTCTACCATTACACATTAGCGTAAGTGCGTACAGCCCGAACGGGTAGTAAGACGTGGTGCTAATAATAATAATAATAATAATAATAATAATAAATTTTAATAACTACATTCCTTCTCTTTACATTATTACAGTGATTAATATGCATACATATTAGTCAGGTATACAAAAATACATGTTTGAAAAAAGATCTATGTAAACTCAAAAAATAATGGTCTTGGTTTAAGCATTAAACTTTGCTGGTTACAGAAGCAAGGTAAATATTTAAGTGAGAGGAGTTTAAGAATTGCCTTCCTGGTCACATCGTAATAGTGTGTTGGTTGCCTGGTTTCGCTATTTTCTGGAGTGGATCACGGCTAAACTAACCACAACCACACCACCCCTCCCCGCCCCTCTCATCCACCCCTTATGGAGGGGTTTGGTAAGCCAATGAGGGTTGTTTTTGGTTAGAAGGAGGGATAAGCGGGCATGGATTGTATTTGAAATTAGTTGACGTGAATTTTCAAACACACGCTTCTACTGACAAATTAGAAACTAACTTATCAAGAAGCACCATTGTTATTTACCAGTGAACCTAAAAATGCTGTCAAAGATTATTTTTTAATTTCATGACAGCCGACCAGCTTTAACGCGCTGATAATATGCCTACTATAAGATCATTTTGAGATTTTGGTAGGAGACAGGTATGGAAGGTATTATTTCCTACCGAGATCCTACAGTACAGTAGTATTTTGGTAGGTAAAAAGGCCTTCCTAAATGGAGAACTTAGTATTGTTCGAAGGACTTTTACACAAAAATACTTCTATATATTCTGACGAAAAAAGGTCTTCAAAATTAGGTCTCTCAACAAAATCACGGTATCGACGCTAATATGCGAGGGAAGTGTAAAAGTATTAGTGATATTTTTATTCCAAAATGATTTTTGTACAAAATAAATATAATATTTATTCATTAGATACATTTAGTTTAATTATTGAATATTTTCCACGAGTATAATGTCAATTATTGATACACCTTTCTTTCCATTTAAAAAGTACCTCATCTAATTATAATATGCTTATGACACCTATTCAAGAACTATTATTATTATTATTATTATTATTAGCACCGCGTCTTACTACCCGTTCGGGTTATACGCACTTACGCTAATGTGAAATGGTAGGGTGATTGTGAGATGAAATGGAGGACCTACAGTTTAACGTGGAATCCGAACCACGGTGGAGGCCTGGCATTCCTCACATTCACAAGATGTCTTGTCAGAGGGGAAGGAAGAGTTTGGTAATCAGATAAATCTTTGCCGGGACCGAGGATTGAACCCCGGCCGCCAGCATAGAAGTCATTCAAGAACTATTGAATATGTTGCCTTTATTTTTACTACCACATGTTAGGGCTATAAAATGTATTATCCTTATGTACTAAGCTACACTAATCTGTAGGGCACAAGAAAGGTTGTTTTAGAGGAAGTATGTACTCATTTACGTTGAAGAAGAGTAAAAAATCACTTGGATAAAACCACCCTAATTATAATCTGGTGGGATTCTGACCCAAATACCCCCGCCATAGGTAAAGTATACTATGGCGAGAGAGACGTCTTAGACCATACATCCATCAAAGTGGGTAACTGTTAATATTAATACATGTAGAAATTTAAACTGTAATTAAATACTATAGAAATATTTTTAAATTTTCGCAAGACATATTTTGCTACACAAACAATAGAAACACAGGAATTAATTCGCCTTCCCTTCCATTTAACATTTAAATAGAATATCTTTCTTTGTCACTACTTTGAATTTGCTCAAAAATTAATTTGAATGGGATTTGATAATAGACAATGTATAAAATTATTAAATAGTATTCCTTTTAAAGTGATATTTAAATATTTTATCCATTTATTTTTAATAAGTAGATAGGAATAATTACCGAAAGTAGAATGTTTAAGAAATATGACTATGATTGTATTTATTTAAATTAAACATCGATAATTTTTTATTATTTTTTATGGATATTCTATTTATGATATTAAACAGTATTGGAAACAAAAGTGGGGCTTATTATTTTTATTGTTTACTCTATTTCATGAGATAGGACGTACCGGGATAAAAGGTCCATTAAATACTAAAAATTCAAGATTTTTGAAAAACCTGGTGAAAGTTGTAATAAGGAAGCAGTTAAAACCACGATTATAGAATTCAATGTAAAATATTATTTGTGATAAAGGTATTAAGAAAAAATGTTATGTGAAATATAACACTTTTATTGAATATATCTGTAAAGATTAGTTAACATGGATATTGTCAATTCAACATATAAGATTAGATATAACATAATATTAAAACACACATTAAAATGTGAGTCAGATCATGCTACATTGAACAAGTGAGCTTATAACACATTAAAATTAAATGACATAACTAAACCATATGTACAGATTAACAATGACTAGGATGACATAAAAATTTTAGTCATGTAATTGAAGAAGTAATTAGAAAATTGATTGAATTGTAAAATTTACAAGTGTTGAATAAATAAAAATTAAAAGTTATTGAATTCTATTCTTTTATCTGAGTCCCATGCTCCTTTCGCAGGCTTCGTAGAGAACGCCCTTATTTTGTATTGTTAGTTACATGATTCGACACTCTACGGTGTTATCATCAGAATAAATTGAAGAAAAACAAATAAATGCAACAAGCTATAGTCTAAGTAAATGGGCGTTGGCCAACAAGACAAATCAAGGTGGAAAAAGATGGGAATTAACATAAAAATTAACCACTGTGAAGAATGAAATATCATACTTACCATTAGATAATGCCTGAGTTGCTCTAGTTGATACCAGAATCCAACTGAATACAGATATTAACGGTTGTGTAATTTAAAACTAAGATATATGGTTTAGAGACATATGAAAAGTCATAGATAATGAGAATATTAAGGAAGTGAGAGATGACCTTATGTAATGAATAAGTTGTTAATAGATAGATGAAAATTGTTAAGTGTGGAAAGGAAAAATTTAAATAATTGAGAGAGGAAAAATGGAAGGTCCAAATCTTCTCGACACTGGCCCGAACAGGTCATTGACTACAGGATGGAAGGGCAGGAACATAGGTTATTTTAATCTTGTATGTTGGGGAAGTTTTCTTAAAGTGTTGATTAGGGTTTGATTTTCAACACTTTAATAATAAATAAATAGTTAAAGAGTAAACACAATTCTCAAATAAACTGGTCTGGATTCTAATCTAGAAATTTCCTTCACGGTTAAACCAGACTAAAACTTTTTTTGACGAATTGATAACATTCCCACCTGTGTGGCAAATCTATAAGAACACTTTGACTGCCCTCAAAAAACACGTTTCTTAGAAATTTAATGAAGTTTATTAGAAAATGTAGGTATTCAAACTGTTATAATATATTTGTTTATCTAGGGTTTTAATAGCGTTGCCCCGAGGTGTTTTTGGAATTGTATTTTTAACTTTAAAATTGAGAGTAGTTTTCTTAAGGGCCCAAAGAGAAAAGATAGTTTAAGAAAATAAATTTAAGGGAACTTAAAAAAAGCAGAAATTTCAAAATCTCCACAAATATTTGAGATACAAAATAACTTATCAATGAAAAATTGCAGCAATATTAAATATATATTTTTTATTTAAAATAGATCTTTATAAAACCAACAATTTCTGAAAAATTGTCATCTATATTCAAATAATTTTGTGAACTTTAGTTGTACAGAGATAATAATGTTTTAACGCAATAATTCCCTAATTCCATAGAGTAAGTAAATAAGTAAGGGTCTCAAAATTTTGTTATTTTTCCTTTAAACTCTCAGGGGAAATGTTTGTAAAGCAATTATCTATCTCTATCCTTTTAGATTCAACAGTCGTCAATACTTACCAATATTATTGGTCAATATTTACAAACTAGGAGTTTAGTAACAATGCAATAGCCATAAGATGTGCAAACCCTAATAAAATGTAGAATTTTTTTACCGGAAGTCAAAATGATAATACTTATGCACTAAATATTTATTGTCTTGGTCCAAAAATACAAATGATGTTGACTTTAATGATTTAAAAATGAAATTATAAATATGGATAATGCCCTCCTTATTCTTTTGAGGTGTCAGGTACAGAAATAACAATTATCTAAGCTTGGCTAAGGACGCAATCCTCTTGAAACCTAAAAGCATTAAGTGCGTAAATAGTTTTTTTTAAATGATAAATAATCAAGCTCCCTTTAACTTGATACGTTAAACGCACACGAAATAATTTTGATAAATTTTACACAGGACAAAGCCCCCTTAAACTTGATGCGTTAAGCGCACAGCAAATAATAAAACCAACATGAGAGTGGAACAAAACCCCTCTAAATTTAAAGTGTGACGCCAAAATTACCTCCTCGGTGCCTTGAATAAATAAGCGTGAAGAGCTTTGAAATGACAATTACCCGTCTAGAGTACCCCATAACCGTGCTGATCCAACTATGTTTTTAACCCCCTATAACAAGCCAATATATGTAAATATATATTTTTATATTATATAGTATGTAATTATATGTATATATAATATATGTATATGTATATGTATAATATATGTATGTGTATAATATATGTATATGTATATAATATATGTATATGTATATAATATATGTATATAATATATGTATATAATATATGTATATGTATATGTATATGTATATAATATATGTATTTGAACGGAATGTATAAGCTAACCTAGACCATCCCTATTAAAGGTAATACATTCTTGATTGTGGATTAAAAGATCAATGAGGATAAGGGATAAAGGAGTGTGTGAGAGAGGAGAACATAACACGTGATGTAGAAGCGAGCTCTGCCAAATCATATCAGTCCAAGTTTATCATCAGCCACGCGGATATGTTTTGTTGGTGTACGAACACGTCATAGTAACTCCGCATGGCTGACCAAGCTAGAATGACCGTGGTCCACGATACAGCAACACACCACATTCCTTCTCATGTTAAGTTTTTTTTAGTAACTTTTATTCCAAAAAGGTTACAACTAGGGTATATTATTTCTTATCGCGTATATTACGAATTTTGATTAAATATTTACATTTTTAAACAATGGAGCAAGAATGTCAGTGCTGAGCTACATACCATTTATTTGCATTGATAGATCAAGGTCTACTGTTTACTGAACTATTAGTTAAATTTTATCCTTATGATCTTAACTGTTATTTAAAATCGATCAAGTATCACGGGTGCTTATTGTTTTGATGAAAATTTGTTCCAATTACGTGATATTAATAGTAGGTGATCAAAATCTGTAAATATCCTTGAATTAAACTAAATATATCTACAACAGCAATATTTTTGTTTTATGTTTTGATTGCACTTTTTCATAAAAATTAATGAAACTCAAAGCTTAACAAGGGATTACTTTCTTCTTATTTTAAACACAAATTATCTGGTCAAGTCAAATTCGGCCTAAAATTTGAAAAGTATAAAAATATATTAGTTTGAATTTGAAAAGAGATTTTTTTTATAAACTTGATATACTTAAAAGTTATTTTTTTACTTTCACAGCTAAGCTTTTCTATTCTATACATATTTCTATTTTTTTTATTAACTTTAAATACAAATATAATGAAAGGTAAGGTCGAGCAAGGCCGTAGCCATGAGGAGCGTTTTGGGGGTTAAAACCCCCCACTAAATTTTATGAACCAAGTATAAATATGGTTCAAACAATATCAAAATTAAGATACAAGTACAAATTAGGAGGCTGTGCTACCATAAAAATTACTTCATAGAGATTCTAGAAGTGTAAAATATTTAGAAATTGTCCTGACCTTTGGCATTTTTGGGGTTATTTTGCCATAAATAAGACACTTCACAGAAAAAGTGTTTAATATTTAGAAAATCTTCAAGTCCCACCAACCCTCCCTCCCTCCCTCCCCCTGAAATTATTGGCTGGCTACGGCCTTGAGGTTGAGTGTACTGATTCAGTTTATTTTAAGAGTCTATGTATCGTAAATAAATAGTTCATTTTTCTTCATAGCTACAGGTTTTCATAAAATTTAAGTAATTACTGGAGTTACATTTATTTTAAATTATTTTGTTATACTTTTTTTTTTCATTTCTGACATATTACTACTTTGGTATTAAAGCTGCTGTAAGATCTTGATATTTCGTAGATATTGTCTGACTATTTCTCTAAATTTCTTTGTAATGATGGGCTATTTAATTTATAACTTGTTTAATATATTTATTTGACTTACTAATAATATTATTTTTTTAGTGTTGAGATTTAAATGTTAAGATATATTTTATAACTAAGTAAGATTTTTTTTCTATAAGGTATAAAATCTTATCAATATGTAATATTTTTATCTTAGTTATGAAACTTATCATCAAACCACACCAAATGTATAAAAAAAATTGTCAACAATTACAAATGATACATAGTATGATGATATAAAAATGCAGTATATTAAAAAAAGGATATTCCCTTCTCTATTATTTCTGCGCTATCTTTTCAAAATAATGGCACGGCCTTGTCAAAGATGCCTTGTTTGCTAACCCTATAGTCAATCCCCTTAATGCCTTTTTTCTTATAACGTAGGTGAGTGGAGCTTTCGTATTTTATCCCATTCGAGGACACTCCCTCCCCACAACTTTCTTGACCCCCTCATTCCACCCTTACTCGACCCTTTTCATTTCCACGGGTATTGTGCCGGCGAATGAATGGAGGAGACGAAAGGACATACTCCCAGGACCTTACCGGATGAAATGGCTATTAAAAAAAAAAGAGGGATGAAGGGAGAAGGATGAAAGTCTCACCAAATTTCTGATGACCCTAAGTCCAGCGCTGATACCCGTTGGCTGAGTGCTAGCAAAAAGGTCCTCGGTTTGATCCATACATTTGACTTACATGATTTAAAATATTGTTTTAGATTATAATTAACAATTTAAATAATAATTACAATTTGATTGTGTGTTTTTTTTCTCCACCTGTTAGTTCTCATTCTCATTTAATTGCGTTAGGGAAACAAGGAATAATAAGGTACCAACATTTAATTATATTGGTTCACGTGTTAAGTACGCGCAGGACCGGGCTCTAACTAAATAAAGTTAAAACATTTAATTCACACTTTTATATAAACTGACAAGCTATTTGTAGAGTTATATTTATATAAGAAGAAATTATCAAAATGTGAGTACAATAAATGAAGTTTTCTAAATTCTGTACCCAACTATTCCCCACATTTTTGTGGACACCGAAATTAATGCTTGCAAGACATCTTAGCTTCTGCGCCCATGTTACGCCATCTGTTTACTCGCACTAGTTTAGCCGCCAAATGTTGAGCATTCTCCCCACTCGCAAGGTTGTAGCGCTATCAGCAGGGCTTATACGCAAGCACACACCAGTAAAAAGAGTACCAACCTTGTGTGTTCAGAATAAAAATATATTTATCCTACAGATAGCTATCTGGTTGATAAATTCAGTTCATGAAACGTGTAAAACTTTTAAGTGGCTGATAACTTTTATCTGGTAGATAATTTTAACCTCCAAATAGCAATATTTATCCCGTAGGCATAAGACCGGCTCTTAAGCAATCTTATATTACTTTGGCGGTCTAGGGGTAAGGTGTCGGACTTCTGTGCTGGCGGCCGGGGTTCAATCCTCGGTCCGGGCACAGATTTATCTGATTACCAAGTTCGGATTCCACGTTAAACTGTAGGTCCTCCATTTCATCTCACAATCACCCTACCATTACACAATAGTGTAAGTGCGTATAACCCAAACGGATAGTAAAACGCGGTGCTAATAATATTACTTTGGCGCTGTGCAATTTCTCAATGTATCAGATCAATGAAATAAAGGATAACAACTTAAAAAGCATTTCAAGAATTGAAAATTAAAAAAATAAGATATCTTAAATTAAACATAATTTGAGCCTACATACATAATTAGTACGTTTGAATTAAATACGATGTTTACATGTGAATACAAAAGCTTTATTTTTATTTGGACGTTAACTTTTAAACTTTTGTGTTCATGAAAATTATTTAAGCTATGTAATGGGTTTGCTATCTCAATAAAAATACAAGTAACCTATAATCGTATGATTAAATATATCTTGACACAATTAGGACCATGACAATTATTATTAAAAACATAACCACAATTTATTACCATTGAATTTTACTACAAAGAAACATGATTTCGATTCCCGGTGAAGAGAAAAAATGAACCATAGTCTAAATTGGAATTTCCCATTTCAGAGTTATGAATTAACGTCCTGGATACTGGGTGAAGTGCCTGTTATAGATTTAATTTAGGTTTTAAATCGTGTTATAATGATAAAGAAGTGAAATCTAATAATACTTCAAGCAAACAAAATACTAGCAATTTGGTTTATAGGATTACGGATTAATATAGTAATTGGATTAGCATTAAAAATATTGTCCATGGAGAAATTAAATATCAACTTTAGTGAGGGGAAGTGTAATTTAAGACTACCTTAGGTACCACCCATATTGATCTGAACCCTGAATTATTTATAATCGGCAGTTCAGTCTATTGCGAGTGACTCAATTGGACTATTCAAACAACGAGGTTGTAAATTTTCAAATACTTAATACGGTTTTAGTTTCTATTTAATAACTCACTTAATGACATAAGGAACATAAACTACTCTAATTAATTCTATATTGAGCTAGTTCTACTCAGTCTCCCTCATTACACCCTATCCCTACATTGAGCTAATTCTATCCAATATACCTCATTATACCATATCCCTATCTTGAGATAGTTTTATCCAGTCTCCTTAATTACACCCTATCTCTAACTTGAGCTAGTTCTATCCAATATCCTTCATTACACCATATCCCTATTTTGAGCTAGATCTATACAGTCCACCTCATTAAACCCTATCCTTATCTAGAGCTGGTTATATCCAGTCAATCTTATTACACTACCCCTATTTTGGCTAGTTATATCCAATCTCCCTCACTCTATCCCTATCTTATATTATTGTGTTATTTTTAATTTCACAAAAATACAATATTATTTAAATAACTATTTTAAAATAATACTTCAATAGTTATATTATGAATGTATGTGTTTTTGATTATTATTAAAACACTATAGGAATTTGCCAAAATCCAACGGCACAAGTCCTCATGCTATTTTTTTTAGTTCCCTGTCTTTAACGGTCCCAGAAAGAGCCACTGGGTTTGGGATTGTTCCCATCAACACAGAAATATCAAAAGTATGTGAAAGGAGGAAAGGTTAATTCAAAGCCCCCTTCACTCCGTCACGTGACCCTTAGTCGTCCGTCATCCCTTGACCCACCAGCCGCTGTCGTGGTTTGCCATCCTAACCCCTCTCTGCAGTTCAGAAGTTACTAGGTGCCCCCCTCTAGGTCAGCCTTTGCACGGCGCAAGAAGACGTATCTATATATCTGTAAGCCACAAGACAATGTCCGAGAACCACTTCCCTCCCACTGTTAGCAATTAACGACTCGGCTTCTCTGATTTCCTGTTAGAGGCGGCTTATCTAGTTTATTTTCTCTTGGGACGTTATCCTAGTTCCTTACGCCATAAAATCTTCCTCACAAACATGGAAACAAGTTAATTTTCAAAGCTAAGAGTGACATAAATATTCATTCTCACGGAAACCTCATGGGAAGGTTAATTTTATGGGTGTAAGATTGAGGATTCCTCTGTCCCATGACCTGGTGCGATAAATAGTGCTATACTAACTTAAAACCATACATTCCTTAGTAAACTACAAATTATTTTTATTAATTTATAATTTTAGTTATAAATGAACCCATTTCGATGGTTGAATGTCAATACATCTTTCAATGTATCTTTCAGTGTGGTAAATGATAAAGTAAATTTGCGATCTCAAGTAAAAATTAAAAAAAAGAAAGTTTTATCAATCTTGCATTTTAAACAACACACACTATTGTAACGGGTTTATCAAAATATTTTAATTTTGACTACCTAGTTCCAGCCGCCAAAAATTGAAAATGATGAAAAATGTAACCCATTTATTATACCTTAAAAAATTAGATTGTTTGGCTGATCATTCTTGACCCACTTGACCCGTCTTGCCAAGGATTCACTCCACTAACACATCGTGGCACTGTCAATATCGGACCAACTCGAGGGGCCGTGGTTTGCTTCTCATCGCGAGAATTGCTCCACACCCAAGAAAAGATACGATATGCGCGAACTGGATGCGCATCGTTGGAAGTGTTCAGAAACTAAATAACTATTATTTGACCCGCGTTTAAAACGCGTGGACTGGTTGAGCATGTTCTGGAAGACTGCTACCTTTTACCCCTCTCCCCCTCCTTTGATTCTCGCGCCTTGAGAACACATGACTTCTTTCGTTGGATATATAATCGCAGGGTTCTCTAATGCAGACACACAATACAATACGATCACTAGGTGAGAGATCTTGTTCCTAGGATAGGCTTACTTCTGTATATTCAAAATTCTGTTTGGCTGTAATGATTCAAAATTATCGTTCAGGATTCTTTATAGTTAATCTAATCATTTATAAACTGTAGCCGGTCTCTTTTAATCGGATTTTAGATCATGGATAAACTTAATATCTGTGCATGGTTTGACCAAACCGTATGTCTGACATTTCTTTGTGATCTTTTTGGAGAGCTCTCTTTATTATTTAACTTACTTTCTGTTTCATCAGCTTCAAGGATAATCTTGTATCTTGGAGTACCGCCATCTTAGGTTCACTATTCATTCTGGCAGCATATAATTAAGTTCTGCCGATTTTTGTGCAATTAAAGATTATATCGCTTGTTATTTGTTTTAAGATAATTTATTATTGTTACTTATTTTGAAATTTTAAATTATATTAGTTAAATGTGAGGCCATGATTCGGCATGTATATTCTATAAATTGGGATTTAATTTGTAACGTTAATACTGCCAGTTATGGCATATGTTTCTAAATTATATCCTTGTTTTTTTATTTCTATTATGACCAATTACGGCTGAGGAGATATATGTTATTGGGAACTCATCGTTTACTGTTCAGACTGATTGAGAAACGCCTGTGGTGGCGAGTAAATATCCTTTTCATATTACTAATTCCTTGATTTTTACCTTTTGACTATCGATTATTTTTGTTATCATGAAATTTGTACGAAGGTCAATAATGTTAATGCAGATAGTGTGATTATTTTGAGTCGCCATTAGAGAGCGTGGAAAGACATCCCACATTTTTTATTATATTATTGTTTACTCTTGATTGTTGTTTACGGATTCAGCGCTTAACGATATCCAAGCATTCACTCTCTCATAGAGCTGTATCAATTATTTTCTTGAATAAAAAATAACTCTCTGGTGACCGAGATGACTTATTTATGAATGATGATGGGGGCGGGGGTGATGGTTGAAGTTACAAAACTTTCAGATTGAAAACGTGAGAGAATTTCATGCGAAATTTTACAATCCATTTGTCTGACAAGTTTCAGGAATATTCGCTGAATATCTGAAATCAATACATATCATAGCACCTCCACCTAAAAATTGAAATCAACAGTTTTAGTTCTGTATTTTTACCAATCATAGAGAACGTCAATTCACACAGCCACATTAGACCAACCACTAATTATTGTTACGAAATACTCGTTTTTAAAGTTGGAAGACAGAATATATTTTCATATCTGACTGAAAAGAGAGAGATAGGTGTAATGAGGTGGACCGGATAGAATAAGCTCAATATAGGGGTAGGGTGTAATGAGTTAGACTGGATAGAACTAGCTCAATATATGGATAGGGTGTAATAAGGTGGACTAATAGAACTAGCTCAATATATGGATAGGGTGTAATGAGGTGGAATGTATAGAACTAGCTCAATATATAGATAGGGTGTAATGAGTTGGACTGATATAACTAGCTCAATATAGGGATAGGGTGTAATGAGGTAGACTGGATAGAACTAGCTCAATATAGGGATAGGGTATAATGAGTTAGACTGGATAGAACTAGCTCAATATATGGATAGGGTGTAATAAGGTGGACTGATAGAACTAGCTCAATATATGGATAGGGTGTAATGAGGTGGACTGTATAGAACTAGCTCAATATATGGATAGGGTGTAATGAGTTGGACTGATAGAACTGGCTCAATATATAGATAGGGTGTAATGAGTTGGACTGATATAACTAGCTCAATATATGGATAGGGTGTAATGAGGTGGAATGTATAGAACTAGCTCAATATAGGGATAGGGTGTAATGAGGTGGACTAATAGAACTAGCTCAATATATGGATAGGGTGTAATGAGGTGAACTAATAGAACTAGCTCAATATAGGGATAGGGTGTAATGAGGTGGACTGGAGTGACCTAGCTCAAAATAAGGTTAGGTGGCGTACTTTAGTCATTGTGGCATTTAATTTTAAATTTTCTAATAATATCGTGTAGGTAAGTAATGCAGTAAAAATCAAGTTACAACCAGCATACACCGTCAGAATAATGATTGTTTTACGATGCGAGCTAGTAATTTAAAATTCACCATATTTCTATCACCCATCAACAATTTTCCCCTTGAGGCATTGGGAAACCAATTTTATCACCTCCGGGTCCTAGGCTTTTCCTTAGCAATGGACCGGACTGTTGATTATGAGGACCTTCACCTCTGACAAGACATCTTTTGAATGTGGGGAATGCCAGGCCTCCACCGTGGTTCGGATTCCACGTTTAACTGTAGGTCCTCCATTTCATCTTGCAATCACCCTACCAATACACATTAGCGTAAGTGCGTATAACCCGAACGGGTAGTAACACGCTGTGCTAATAATAATAATAATAATAATATATTATGAGGAGATCAAGGATTGAATCTCAGTCTAATTAACTATGTGTGGTTTTTGCTAAATAGCTTTACCTTTTTTGATCCCTGCGGCTGTGGATACACATAATCTAAATCCCAAATTTATCATCCCTAACATGTAGGCATAAAAAATGTACATATGTAATAAGCACAAACTTTTAGTAAGGTCTGGATCTAGAAAAATAATCATAAACGAAGTTTGTATATTTAGTTATACAAAAAACTATAAAACTATTATAAAAATAAATATTTTCGGCCCAAGGCGATCATAGAAGTAAATTTGGACAAATTATGTGCACATGTTTAATACTAAAACACTTATTATATTACAATAATTCAATCGAAGACCTAATATGTGTAAATATTAGCCAGTAATAATGTACAGTTGCCCAGGGGAGACCCAAATGTACTATACGTTACACCCTTTCAGTGAAGGATCTTTCCATGTCCCGATGAGATGAGAAGATGATGAGTATGAAGGTGTAGAACTATTGGAAACATTTAAACCTAATTTAATCCTATTTAACCAAATCCTGGTGACCGTTGAGCTAATTCCTCCTTTGGGAAAGTAAGTCAATGTACTGGCAAGAAATCGACCCCGGGACCCCTAGGCTCGTAGTTATGTGCACTGACCACTACACCATGGGGCCAGTAATTTTAAATGATAAATAATAGCTACTAGTAGCTATGGTAAATACTATGTTTATTTTAATAATATAAATTATTCTTAGGGTAAAATAATAATTAAATATTTATGATTGAATATTATAAAATCAAGATATTTTTGACAAGGGCTCTTGATGTTTTGTTTAAAATAATTATATGAAAACTGTTTTTCATATAATATAATAAAATATGTATATTTATTTTATAAGTACAAACATATATTAATTTCATTTATAAATAAAAATAATTTGTTTTATGCCCCCCAAAAGTTAATTTTTCGAATTTGAATATCTCTTAAGGGTCTAAAAACAAGTTCAGTTTTCATAACTGAATAACGTTTGTTGTGACTGAAAATACGTTTTGTTGTTATTACAAGGAAAACTTACTTAAGGGTAATTTACTGAAAATCAATTTTTGAAAATCTGGATCCAGGCTATACTAAATGATATAATAAAATTGGTACAACTTTGTTAATAGGTTTGCCACTCTGCCGTCACACAAATACTGGTGCATTTCATTGTATTTAACTTCCACATCATAGCTTAAGCATTTTATTTTATTTGTTACAGCCTGTACGCATATTTATGCCTGAAGTACCTAGATTAAGTTTTGTTGTCTAATAAATATAAAACATAATAAATCCAAAAATATCAAAGGAAGAAGAGTTAGCCAAGTTCTTCATCGGTATATCGACTTGTTTTTAATTAATTAAATAAGGATAGGCAAATTAAAAATTTGATTAATTATGGTCACACTATCGTGAATGGATCGTCAGAAATCTTCAAGGGGGAAAAAAATTAGTTTACTGCCTTGACCTCACGTCAATTGCGACCAGATGTATCAATTTATGTGCCCATCGATGTGGTCTTGGCAAAACAAATAATTATTTTAAAAATGGAAAATTATCAGCCTTAAGTTTACAAGACTCATTGCTTTTAGATATAAATACAGAGAGTATTATTCTGAATATGGAACAACTAAAAGTAACTTTATGTTCATATCTAAAAAAATTTGCCAATTGAAATATCAAATTGCTTTTTTAAATAAGTAGTTTTAAGTTTGAAAAAAACCAACAACGATAAAACATTTTATGTTTCAAGAACTGAAGATACTTTCCGTACACGGGTTTTACGACTTTGGGGCATGAAACTTTGAGTTGGGTGTATAAAAATGTTCCACTAAAACGTATTAAAGAGGTGTTTATATTGGACACCAGTGACCATCCTACGACAAAATAACAGTGGCAGAACCGATAAAATCAAACATTAAAAAGAAGAAATAGTGATGTAAAAAATACATTATAATTTCTTTACTAATTCCGTGGGGATAAATAATTCACCGTTTTTCTTTATTTAAAGGAATTGATACGTTTTATATTTAGCAAGACATTATTTTTGGATTCATACTTTTTTACAAATTAAACGAATGCGTTGAATTGTACTTTTAGAAAGAATGATATATAAGGAAAGACCTCATAGTTAAAATCGTCACTTTCGCAATTAACTAGAATTCAGAATGCAGAGAGGTTGAAGTTCGATTCCAGATCGGGTGGAATGAAAGTAGATTCTACTAAATGGTTTTCCACACTCCCAAACAAATATGTGGGTACACTTTAGATAAATTAAGTAAGTGGTGCAAAATAATGAAAGGGATAAACCGGATCTTCCTTTTATTATCATTCAATTATATCGGGAGAGTGATATTTTGGACCATGTGGCCACTGAAATGGGTTATATTCAACTAAAACCACACCCTTATCAATTTCATTCAATACAAATATATTTTACTTTACTTTATATGAAATCAAAAAATAAATAACTTTTTAATTTTCTATTTTATGACTAATTTTATATACTTCAAATAAGCATTGTAATCAAACAACGTTGTAAGCTAGGTTCTAAGCTTCTACCAAGATACACAAATTTGTTCACCATAGCTACGATGATAGCTGGTCGTTCACATGGTAGGAGGTATTTTTAGTGATCTTTTCAATGAAAAGGTACCCGGATATGTTTTGATTTTCAGACATAATTGTTATTTTATAGCAATTACTGCCTATCAAAGAATTGAATAAAAAAAAATTAATTTAAGAGAGAGGTTATAATGAGTTATAAAAAATAAGTGAAAATTTTAATGCACACATAAAGTTATATCATATAGAATAGAAACATATTAAATGGGTCCAAAATTATCTGGAATTTATTATCATTTGTAAAAATATCAAAATACAACAATAAACTGATATTATAACTAAGAATATGACATTCAGTTTTTATAATGGTCCACAACCTATATGTATTGTTCATTTTCAAATGGACACATTAAATTTAAAATAAATAAATAAATATATAGAAGATATGAAAGGATTAGATGGACTTACAGGGTGACAAATGAAGATTAGGTGATAAGAGAACCATTTTTGATATGATACTTTTTGCAAAAGAAACTAGATTGGACACATCCTTAGCAGAAACTGTTTTATGCACAACTTTATAGACAAGGTTGAGGGTAAAAGGAGCTGAGTAATTAGTATTATTCAAATACTAGATGACTTGAAGGAAAGAAGAAAATTCTAGGACCTGAAGGAGAAGGCAGTGGATAGGGCACATCGATGGTTTAAATTCACTGAAAAAAGGAATTGGACTTGTTTTAAGACAGAACACCTAGTAATAATAATGATAATATATATGACTTCAGTTAAAATTTGGTGGTATTTCAATTCCTTTCTCATATGAGATTCTAAGGTAAATAACAACTAACAATATCGGTGTGTGTTTATTTTTCTGTATCGTACGAGAATGTCAGCTAAGATCTCAAAGACCAGAGAAATGTAGCAAAGTGTTAGAACACCGAGAAGAATGTAAAAGGGCATCTGAACATGGCTGAGTCCTAACGGTTTCAGTGTGATTACTTTAGCCCTGTTTTGAGCCGACAGCGTTAGCTCGTTTATGTCATCATTAAGCCACTTATAAGGGGTCTCAGTCTCATATAATCTTCTAATTACAACATCGAGTACATCTTGATAGAGGGACTTAAAAGGAAAATGTAAGACTGCGTTTACTAAAAGATGATAGGTATCCATTAGATGCATTAGAGGATATCCTTCTTCATAATAATCATTGAGCTGCATATATAGCTCAATTATATAGGATACATCAACATACGCGGTTGTTCTATTAAAGACAATTTGGTCAAGTGCAGATTTTATATCATTTACAATAAATATCTTGGCCAAAATTTTTGCATAATTTTATCCTTTTTGTCAGCAGTTGAAAGCAAATACACAAAGTCAATGTCAGGGTCAGGTAAATAAAAAGCTATATCTAGCGCTGAGTTCTCCAACTGATCCAACGTATTTATATCAGGGTAGTAATGGCAGGTCATCAAATAACTGGTCAAGCTTCCCTGATATGCGTTTAGTAGTACCAAACTAAATACTAAACAAAAAAATACAAACAATCTCTGCGTTGACGGAACAACTATAAAGAATGTTACACCACTCACCAGGATACGAACCGTCTCCAAGAGCGTTTCAGTTTCTAAGGACCATTCCTGCCTGAACAGCTTCCAGAACAGTGTAATAATTGGGACAGGGCCGAATATACCTGCCCAAACAATATTGGTGAAAGGAAGAATTAAATTCATATATTGCGGAATACGTTGGGCTTTTGGGACAAGAGATTTTAAACCAAATGACACAAGAGATGGTTGATTTGAATATGTTCCCGGTAAACTTTATGATCAAATTTCCCATTATATCAGGGGCTATAGTTTCTCCAATCAGATTACCTCCCTTAACATTGTCTACGAGTTGTGCTTGTTTAATAATAACCATTGTTCCGTTAACTTTTCGTATAAACATTTGTATCGTATTGTATGTAGCTCTTTCCCGTCCCAGTTTTAAACCATGAATTGGTCAAGCTTCAGACAATTTTATTTCATATCCGTTAATATAATTTAGTTTGCTTAGAAATATGTTTTTATTTTCCTTAATCATCAAACTTTTGGACACTTCCAAAAATGAACCATTGTTTATACACTGGTTGAAAATCCATGCAGTCACTCTACCACTTAATGAAGAATTGTTAGCGTAATCATCATAGTTTGTTAAAGTAGAAGTCACCAAGATATGAAACAAATATATAATTTATAAATTAATTGTTTAAATTGGAATAATAGGACATTATACTCACCACGTTAAAAAGAAAATTACGTGTCTTCAAAATCCGAACCCTGAAAATAATCAATACCTTTAATATGAATATATATTTTCTTGTTCTATCCAATAGCGACCTATTTTATGGCTGAATTTTAAAAATTCAGTACTTTATTAGAAATGTGTTGAACAGAAGATGTGAAATATTTATTAAATTAACACAATTTTTAGCCAGAAGTAGTAAAGATAACATTATATACTCTCCCAACCCCCCAGACGCATCGCCGGAACCCTAGGGCTATGGGGCCCATCTTCGGATATGAGGTACCCCTTGAGACCAAACAATTACCCCCCCCCCCCCCCCCCCCCCCCCCCCC
>CABFVX010000827.1:0-21951 GCA_902151425.1 Timema shepardi
TTTTTGCCCTCTGTCCCCCTTCTTCTTGTCACAATTTTGTGAAACCCCCTTCTAATATTACATCCTGATAAAACACACACCCTATTTAAATAGTACTTTTAATTGTAGAGCCTATATAGCCCTTTTGTTGAAACATGTTCACCAAACTCGATGATTGAAGTCAATGAGTCAATCATTGTTTGTCTACAAGAGCGCGCAGTTAGGATTATTAATATAGAAAGTTGCTCGATACACTTAATATTGTAATATGATATCACACATTATCTGATTCCCCTTACCTCGCTTGCCCCCCTCCCCCTTCCGATATGCATACATAGTTTATGGACAGCCCCTAACAAACCAGACCGTAGAACATTAATTTAGCAGTTGATTGAATATATTCATTCCTGCAGGAAAAAAAAAAATAGTAATCCAAACAAATCAGACTTTGTTTTTTCAATTCACCACAAATATTTTATCAACTCGAATCGTGTGAGTAGTCCGGGGCGAGATTCAAACATCGGTTTACCTTTTGATCGTTCTCCTTTTGTTTCCACGCACTGTCCTTGATGTTTCCAAGTAAGTCGAGATACTTTGCCTCGAGCTGGGCCACGGCCTGTTCCATTTCTTGGTTCTTGCCCTGAGCGTGCGCAGTCGATAACGACATGTATTGCGTCTTCATTTGGAGTTGCAGCCCTTTTACCTGGACCACATGGTCAAGAATAAAACATGTGTTGTATTAAATGGTATTTCTTTATTTATTTCTATATTTTTATAAAGTTATTTTACTATTATTTTATATAACTACTATATTTTCTGTTTATCACCTTTTTAGATTTTTTGTTTTTTGTTTTGTTTGTAGTACATATGCTAAATTATGTTCTCCCACAGCTTTATAGTAGCTGGTTTGCAAATGGTTGGTCTATGAATGGACATTTGTCATCAACGCGGTTAAAAACTTCTCTCAATAACGATAGTATCAACATACAATGTAGCCTCAATTCAAACTAATAAACTAATCAAACTCTTTTAAAATATTTTATATAATTGCTTGTGAAGTGAATATCAACCGTGTAAAGATTTGTCAAACTCGTCCCACAATAATCCTAGGTATGTCAAATGGAACAAATACAGTCTGATTTTCATAGGAAATACATTAATTGAAAACAGGAAACTCAAATTGCCACAATGACAGAAAAAAATATTCTAATTGTTTTTACATTATTAGTCCATTTGACTAATGACGTGAAGATAAATAGTAAAGTAATACATTTAAGGAAGTATTATTGGAAGTTTTTGATAACTTTTTAAGATTAACTTTATAATAATAAATCAAATAAGACACATTTGTAGAATGCCAAATTTTAGTGACTTTCAATCAATGTTGGTGGATGAAAGTGGGTTTCCTATACAAATCAGTGCTTATAACAGGGCTGCTCTTAGCAGACGTAAGGACCTGGGCAAACTTTGTTTGCGTGGTCCCCAGTTATCTGCCTCACCACACCCCTCAAAAAATAATAAAAATCTTGTGTTTTTTAATGCTATTGTAATGGTTTGTACCGTTGAATTAATTTTCAGCCATATAAGTCATACGGAAATGCTCTAAAAGGTAAATACATGTTATAATTAATGTTAGAAGCTGTGGCTTTGTATATGTAAGGGTTGATTTATCATCAACCCTTCTATTAGATTTTCTTCCCCAACACATTATATCTGTATAAAGGCTCAAAGAACAATTGTGCCAAGTTTTAATTAAATCCGTTAATGCACTCAAAAGTTATCGTGAGACATATCCATCACACACAGACGAATACACATAGATAAGAGTTAAAACTGTGAGTTCACTTCACTTGTTTAATGAATCAAACCACATGATTATGTTGTTATTTGTTTGTACACACTGACAATATTTGCTAAACCTCCTTTACAAGGAGCTAAAGCAAACATTTCCCATCACAGCTTATTTTTCCCTTGGTGGCAGCCCTGGTTTCTATATTCATTTCCAGATAATCGTGTATTTTAACCTCACACAAATTAAATATTTTTCAAAGCCTCAAACCCCAAAAACAATGTGATTGGATCTTTGTTACATATTGATAAGATTTATTTTGAAAATATACTTGACCTTTGAAGTATGTAGGAAAAAGACCGCAAGGGAGACCAAGAAAAAGACGGGAGGAGCAGATAAAGAGTAAGTGAGCGAGAGGAGAAGAAGAAAGAGTAATATTAAAGAATGTTACTAAACTTCCCCGGACACAGGCTGGAAACAGTTGATTAAGATGATATGATGATTTGAACTTTCAATTTGCGTATAACCCGAACGGGTAGTAAGACGTGGTGCTAATAATAATAATAATAATAATAATAATAATAACTTTCAATTATTAATTTTTTACAATTACATATTTAGAAAAAAAACTCATTTTTTTCCCACCGCAGTTAAGTGTCCGTTTGAGTTCCAAGCATACATGAATTACTCTAATGACGTAGGATGGAGGGAGATTGAATTTTAGAGGAAATGTACCCTCGTCTTTGTGGAGGGAAAGTGGGAAACCATTTAAGAAGAAGAAAAAAAACACTTCAGTACACCTGGCCAGGATTCGAACCCTGATCTCTTCATCCCTGGCAATCCAGTCCAACGTGAGAGAGTGCTGGACCGCGCAACCACTGATGCGGGCTATTATACTAAAAAAAAAGTGTTGTTATTACCTCCAATTCTTTTTCAGTTTTTACTCGATATAATTTATGTTCACATTCCTTGAAGATTGCATCTTTCAAGTGTTCACACTTCTGCAGCTTCCGTTGAAGATAAGTTATCTGAAAATAATACTAGCAGTAATTTTGAAATGAAACAAAGATTAACTTACTTCAGAAATAAATAAACCATGGTGTGATCCAAAAGGTTGCATTGATTTTAATATACTTTATGTTATAGCAGGGCTATTAATTATTCCATTCAAAAATATATCAGACAATAGATTAAGGAACAATTGTTAAAAAAAGGAAATGTGTCTAAATTGTTTAAAAAATCCAATTATATCTACTATTTCATGTATTCATACGTCAAGTCATGTGATCTGCAGCTGTAACTTTCTATACATATTATCAATAATTATAAAATAACAATAATAATATGCAAAAACGTTATCAATTTTGATCCCAAAAAAATATATTTGTATTTTCTAAAAATACGTTTTCTATGAAAATTGGACCAAAGGACCATTTTGGAGAGTTGGGGGCATCTTGTTTGGTTCAATCAAAGATTGAAATAAATTGGATGTATATACATATATATTATTTTTTTACGCCACACCTTAATACCTGTTGAGAATATCCACATATTCACACGAAATGGATTATAGATGAGTAAGGTAGAGTGTATAGGAAATGTACCCGTATTTTTGTGTAGGGAAAGTGGTAAACCATTTAGGAAGGAGGAAAATCCTTTATTATATCTGACAGTGATTCGAACCACCACACCTATTTTCTTCGATCTTTGTCCAGTGATTGCCGCCAGCATTGTCAGTGATAAGAAGGAATTGAAATCGAATCTCGGCAGGGTGACCTAAGGGATATTTTTTTTATCATCCCCTTTCCATGCTAATGTGGCTACTAACATCCTCATTACTTTCTTATATATCAAGTTATTTAATCCTAGGGTTAAAATCTATTTTGGCCAAAATAAATAAAATATTGTTTAAGTAGATAAGTTTAACTCAATTTTATACACAAAATAAATCTCAACAGCCCTTGAATATCTGTCATGGACATCGTGACATTCGAAACAAGACTTTTAATATAAAGAGAAAGAAAGTTCTGGTAAATTTCTGCAATGCTCGCGGTAAATATCGAACATTTGTGTAGTATAAAATTAAATTAAATGTATCCAGTGAAGAAGTATTTTTATTTATTTTATAAAAAAAAAGTCTTTTTTTTAAACTGTGAAGGTATAGACTTTAGCTCACATCACCTTTCGTCCTACCTTAAAGTGTTATAACCTTACATACATACCTAACTACGCCGTGCATATAACTGTGCATACAGTTCAAAATACAACAATTTTGTACTTAATTCATTGCCAATAACTTTCTCCACACTTCCCTATCCTTACATACTCCCTTCGCTTCAAAAACATACATACACCAAATCATATTTGCTCTTTTATTCTTAAAATTCTTAATGTTTCTCTTTTTCATACATTTGTCTACAACTTTTAGCCACGTCTTATATGGTCTACCCCTTCCTTTTGATCCACACACTCTACCTTCATATATTTTCCTCATCACTCAATCCACACTCATCCTCTTATTATCCACGAACTAACGTAAGATGCTTCTTACACTTTGACCTGTTGTATTCCCTTTCAAACCTCACTCCCTCAGCACCCATTCATTAATGACTCTTTCCATAAAAGTTTTTCCACTCACATTTCTTAGATATCTCATTCCAACCGCATTCACCTTACTCTTATGTTTCTCCTGACAAACCCACGCTTCAAATCCATACAACAATGTTGGCGTTAACACACTTTTACATACTGCCATCTTTGCGCTAACTTATTCAATTTGTGGATGACGAGTTTTGTTTAAGACATGTGTTATTTAAATTTCCTCTAGGAATCCCTAAACGATCTAATCAATATCCAAACCGAAAATATTTTGTTAAGAGAGTCCTTACAATGCGGATGATTACAAATCTTAAGAATACCTTTTTCTTAAGAAGTTTCTGTGATTTATCAGCTGCTTGTTGCATCTCTTTTCTTATCTTTAAGACTTCTTCTTGCATTTTAATACATTGATCTCTTATAGCACCATCCAACTTTAAAATCTACAAGATAAAACAATTAATGTAAATCGAATAAGGAGGATTGAAAGATAATATATTTTTTTTACTAATAGTTAATAGGATTTTTTTTAAAAAAAGAAAACCTCTTTTCACTTTTTAGGATACATTTAGTTATACATGGAAGAAGGTAGAGGAAATAGATTTTCCTAAAAGAGATCATATAAACGCAAACACATTCAATTTATCCATTTCCTGTGTTTGTCATTTATTTTATCACTCATTTTACATGTTCCTATTTATGTTTTTATTTAACAATTTAATTATTTTTACTTTTGAATTTCTAGATTTCCTCTTTTAGGTTGCTGCACTGTGGGGTTCACACTCCCTACTGATGAGTTCCGATAGAATGAAACCTAGGTCGGGGGATTGGGCGGTAGAATTAGATTTTATTCAATATCCAGCCATTACATTTTTGTCCAATGGCAGCAGCTAGTGTACGAACTGTGTTATTATTTTTATTATTGTAAAAGCAATATTGTGTTCATTTCTTTTTATTTATTTCTGTCCATCTTTAGTGTACCTTCTTTTATCATACAACCCACCTCGGTGGGGTAGTTGGCTAACGCGCTAGTCGTGTTGAGCTCGACTGCTGAGGACGAGGAGATCGAGGTTCGAATCTAGTTCGGATGAACTGGGGGTGGTTTTTCCTAAATGGTTTTCCACTCTCCCTCCACGCAAATGCGGGTTCACTTCCTCTAATTCACCCTTCCCAATTCCTATTCCATTAGCATAATTAGTACTTAAAGCGTATAACCCGAACGGGTAGTAAGATGCGGTGCTAAATATTATTATTATTATTATTATTATTATTACTAAAAGTATCGGGGATAGAAAGTACAGTTTTTAATAGTATCTAGGAATACTATTAGATCAAATGCATTATTCATATGTCAAACTTTTTGATCTGCAGCTTTCACTTTTGATATATAATATCAATACATATAAATAACAATAATAATACAGTAAAATGTTATCAATGCTGGCCACAAAATAATAATAATAATAATAATAATAATAATAATAATGTATGTGTACCACAAACTGATATGTGTAGCTGTCCACAGGATTGCTCAGTCTTGATGGCTGAGTAAAATTCGACTAAGTGAGAAATGGCAACACAAGAATCAAACGTGGGACCTTTTGACTTTTCGCGCCAATGCTATCTACCATTGGGTCGTCCTGTTTAGTCTCGTATCCAAGGCCTTTCTTCACTAGTTGTTGGAGTGTTGAGTCTATACGTGGTAACTGGTGAAAGTATCGGCCAATAAAAGCTATCCACATCACAGTCCACGGCGACTCGTAGCTGACAGTATGTTGTGTGCTTACCAAGATGGATAAGTGATAGAACATTGGCGTGAAAATTCAAAAGGCCCGAGGTTCGAGATACCCATGTCCAGGTTGTCATTAATCACCCTTTTTTTTTTTCAACACGTCTTACCAACTATTCGGGTTATATTCTTATGTGATAATTATGTTAATTATTTTAGGTATGAGGAAGGTTATATTTAGAGGAAGTGTGTCCAGATTTGTGTGGAGGAAGAGTGGAAAACCATTTTGGAAAAACCACCCTCGGTACACCCGAACGAGATTCGAAAATCGATCTCCCTGTCATCGGCAGTCTAGTTTACTGCGAGAGTAGCACGTTAGACCTCGCGGAATTGAACAAAATAACGTTTTTTTTTTCTAAAAGGCCCTTTTTATCAGAAATCTACCATAATTTATTAGAGTTGAAGATGCTCCATGTGCTGGAGTTGGCATGGGAAAACAAAAGATAACACCATACTCACCTCGTTGTCTTTCAGTGTGAGCTTTGTGGTAAGATCGTCTATATGAGCACCAAGCTGCTGAGTATCCATTGAATGAATTTCCTCCAGTTCTACCAACTTCTGGTTGTATATCAACACTTCCTTCTACAAATAAATATATATCACTTTTTTTTTTTAAAGAAATCACCTTTTTGTTNGAATTTCTTCTTTGATAATTATGAAGCTTAGCTATTAAACATATTGATGGCTAAAATATGCCTTTATGTTCAGTTTTTGTCATTTTCTGGTTTTATGTAAATTACATTTATCAACTTTATTTAATTCAAATTAAATAAATAAATATCTGAAAAGTACTGCGGGAGTGACAAGAATGGATAGGATGAGGAATAAGAAGGTAAGAGGGATAATTAAGGAGGCGCCAGTACAGGACGGGATAGATAAGGCACGATTAAGGTGGTATGGTCGTGTAAGGAGAATGGAGGAGGAGAAGATAGATGGATATTTAAATGACGCCATGAGGAAGAACAAGAGACAGGAGGCTGAAGGGAATACAGAGGAGTGTGGAGAAGAGGAGAAGAATAGATCATGGTGGTGGAGAGAAAGAAGACACTGAAGAGGCTTATGTTTCAAAGAGACCGGGCCGATGGCTGGACGATGATGATTTTTTTAGCACCATGTCTTACTATTGGTTCAGGTTATACGCCTATGTAGTAACTACGCTAACAGGTCAGGGATAAGAAAAGTCGAATTTATAGGAAGTGTATCAACAATTTTGTAGAGAGAGAGAGAGAGAGTGAGTTAAAAACCATTAAGGGGAAAACCACCTTCAGTACAATCGACCAGGATTTGAACCCCAATCTCCGTGTCATTGGCAGTCTACTCTATTGTGAGAACAACACCTTAGGCCATGCGACCACCGAAGCAGGTTTTATGATGCTCTAAGAAAGGTGAGTCAAACTTGCAGCCAGTTTCTTGATTTTGTGCGGCCAACCCCACCTTTTACCTCTATCACTGTTCCCTGCCTGGCCCAGTTTTTTATTCAAGCCATATATTGCTAGACCTGTCGTAGCTTCATATGACTTATAATTCAACTTAACACTAGGACAGGCACAACATCCAGCCCCTCCGGCCGTTAATTTATCAATGTGAAAGAGTAAACCCATATATTCATAAATGATAAATCCGACCTTTTAAATTAACAGTGTATAATTTTGTCTGATTCTTACTTTTATAAATGTTAAAGAAATATACAATTTGGAATTTTGAAAAATTGAGATTTATATTGGGGATCTGAACAAGTAAGTTTGGTGTACTAAATTTTTACTCTTTACTAACCAGCGTTCGATTCTCAAAAGATTGCTAAATTGGCGGAGCAAACATTTAACGTTTTGCAACATTTAAGTTTGTGAGCAAATCGTTTTCTCCCGTGAAAAGGTACAAAACACATAAGATCATGGCTTATGCATCAATTTTGTTAAGTGACTTCAACACAAGATTTAAACCTAGCACTCACACCCTTGCTAGAAAATAAAAGGTTTCAAATCTCTGGTTAAAAGTGTTGGTAATTTTTTTATCTTTTTTTAAATAATAATGAGTTTACAGTTATCATTTAATATTTTAAGGTAGTGACAATATTACATTTTTTGAGTATTTAAAAATTTTTTTGTGGCCCCATAAGATCCAATGAGTTTTACACCCCTGTTCTAAGGCGTAAGTCTTGTGTTGGACTGGTTTGCCGTTTAAGAGAACATCAGCGTTCAAATCCCAGTCAGGTGCACTTAAGGCGTCTTTTCCTTAAACAGTTTCCCACTCTCTCTCTCTGTGCAGATTTAGGTACATTTCATCAAAATTCTAACTTCCTCACCCCTATTTAAGCAATATAATTAATGTGCAGTGGGGGCAAAATAATTGTTTTGATATATATTTTGTTTTGTAAAAATGTCATTATCACCCACCCTATCCAGTCTTCAAACCTGAACTTTGTCCTGCCATTGCTCTAGCCGAAACTTCTCCTTCTCCGTTTCCTCGGTCTCCAGCTCCTGAAGTTTGTTTTCTAGGGCGGTTATCGCCGCCTGTATCCGCTGGTTCTCCCCTTGAGCCATCGCCAACTTCTTCCGGAGCTTGCCCACGTTGATGTCCATCAGGTGCTGGTACCGGCTGACCGCCTCCTTGTGGCTCGACTCCAGGGAAGATTTCGCGTCGGTAAGGTCGGCAAGCCTGTTCTCGGCAGTGTCAATATTGTTATCGATTGAAAAAAATACTTTTTTTTATTTTATGTCACTCGCTTTGGTGACCGCTGAGTTTAAGGCGTCACGCTTGCAATAGACTGGACTTCAAATGGTGTGGAGATCGAGGTTCGAATCCTGGGCGGGTGGGCAGAGGTCTGAGGATGGTGTTCCCTAAATTGTTTTCCACTTTTCCTCCATTCAAATGTAGGTACATTTTATCTAAATAAATTTAATCTTTCTCAGCCTTAACACAGTAACCTAATTAGGATGTATTTGTGTAACACAAATGGGTAGTAAGACGCTGTGATAAAAAACTATGTATGCATATTTATATTTAATGTTTTAACAATCGATTTTTTATTAATTAGTTTAATGAGACCCACAGACATACATCAGTGGTTGAATGCTCTTTAACACTATTTCCCAAAATGTTGTAAGTCGCGTACCCGTTTTGGGGCCATGGCCTAACAAGAGTAATCCTTCCAACTCTACATAAAAACAAATAAAGATACAAAGACCTTCTATATTGTAAAGTATATATGGCTGTCCAAAATTTCAATAAAGCCTCAGCTTGCAGTAGTCGATAAATTACACATGTTTATTACGGACTCTGCCTTAAAATATTAGTGAAGAATAACCCGGAGCATGGGACGATTCCTGGAGAGCTCAGTGGTTAGAGCATTGGCGTGCTAACCTAAGGGTCTCGGTTTCAATTATCATGTCCTGGTGTCATTTTTTAATCCTAGAAGTAGATTATATATGTATCTAAAAGCAGTTCTTACTTCTCCTGCAGAGTGGCAATCTCTTGGGAGAGGTTAACATTGGCGGCGGCCTTCTTTGTCTCCTCGGCGAAGAAAGACTTCTGATATCGATCTCTGTCGGCTGAAAGGGCCGCATTTTGGGCCTTGGACAAAATATTTATACTTACTTACTCACTCTATAACATTAAAAGCTCAAAAGTTCATTGCTGCACTTACAAAAATACGTCACCTATCCCTAACTTGAGCTAGTTTTATTCAGTCTAAAACTTCTCGAACCTTGAAATCAGATTGAACAATGTCACTCTAATTTTTTGTTCCATATTGATTCAACGTGATTTGATTCTTCAGAGAAATCACCGAAAAACCAGCCTAGTAAAGAAATTTAAAATATCCCGCAGTGGTGCATCTTTGAGTTCACTGCGACAGCGCATAGTTTGGAAACTGCTGCACTGAGCCAAAGGTCCCGAGTTCAATTCTCATGTCAATTATATCTAAATGTATTTTATAACCTCATATTTTTGCTAATTATTGTATTCTATATTTTTAATGAAAAACTGTATGAATTTTATTTCAAATAAAAGGAAATTTTAATATAACTTTAAAATAATTAGGTTTTAAAGTATTAAATCTATGATAGT
This sequence comes from Timema shepardi, assembly GCA_902151425.1. NCBI lineage: Eukaryota > Metazoa > Arthropoda > Insecta > Phasmatodea > Timematidae > Timema > Timema shepardi. The sequence continues at coordinate 10,218 of CABFVX010000827.1, forward strand.
TCATAATTTTTGTACCTGCAAATTTTTAATGGTGGCTTTCATCGATGAAATCTTTTTTTCGGAGGCTTGCAAAGCTTTCTGGGAGGTTTGCAAGGATTTCTCAGAGGTTTGCAAAGCTTTATCGCAGGTTTTCAAACCTTTTTGGCTTGATTCTCTAGTCTCTTGAGCCTAAAAATTAATTTTTAATAAAACTTGTGGATTAGTATTATGAAATATGTTTTATATTAATTTTACGAAACAAAAAGTTAACATATCTGGACAATAAATAGAACTGAGAATCCAAGTGTTACACTCTAAAATAATAAATAAAATAGGAATTTGCGACTGCCCTTTGTAATACGTGTTTCTGGAGTGTCGCAAGTTTGCTCCTATTCACCTGGCTCTCAGGCCGCTTACCCACTGGTCAGAACAATTTGTTTGTAAAAAAATCGCTTCAGAAAACTGCCTCGAAACAAGTGTTCCGATGTTGAGGAATATCATCACCAGATAAAACAAGAAATTCATGAAACAAAAAAGAATTTCTTCCAGTAGCCAACGTAGCGACGGGACTACTTCTTCTACCCTTTGTTTTCTTTTACTTGAGAAGGAAGAGGCTGAGAATAAACCAAAGTTTTGGTCTCGTACAATTCATTACACAGAGTTTGTTCTGTCATGATTATATATTATTATTATTAGCACCGCATCTTACTACCCGTTCGGGTTATACGCACTTACGCTAATGTGTAATGGTAGGGTGATTGTGAAGATGAAATGGAGGACCTACAGTTTAACGTGGAATCCAAACCACGGTGGGAGGCCTGGCATTCCACACATTCACAAGATGTCTTGTCAGAGGTGAAGGAAGGGTTTGGTAATCAAATCATGATTATATAAATCACATATATACCAAGAAAGTGAATTATCGCTTCTCCCATCAAGTAGAAGAAGTGACAATCACAATTACATACAATGTTTAAATAAGTAAGTTTCGGGAAGGATGAAACATAAGAGAAATATATAAGTTCGACAAATCACTTTAATTAAATGTAAACAAGAGAAATAGAACTACATGTGTTTTGAAAACATTTTTTTTTATCAAAGCGTCCATTGTTATGTTATTAAAGATAACTTTATTCAGTTAGCTTGATTGTATAAACTTCACGATATGCAAGAATAGAAATAAACACCTTGGTGACAAAGCATTAACAGAAGTAAGATAGAATAGATAATAGATTAGTTTAGTAACTCTTAAAATGAGGATCAACGCTCATTCTCCTTTGAATGAGCATCTGCCTCAACATATCGACACTCAAAGACAGGCAACAAATAATGATATAAGAATAATAATATTTGTCACCGCGTCTTACTACCCGTTCGGGTTGTACGCTTTAAGTACTAATTATGCTAATGGATTAGGAAATGGGAAGGTTTAATTAGAGGAAGTTATCCAGCATTTGCGTGGAGGGAGAGTGGAAAACCATTTAGGAAAAACCACACCCAGTTCACCCGACCGAGATCCGAACCTCGATCTCCCCGTCCTCAGCGGTCGAGCTTCAACACGACTAGCGCGTTAGCCAACTACGCCACCGAGGCGGGTAATAATATAAGGTTAAGTCACCACGCATGACAATAATCCAGCCTGGCTAATACCAGACTAAGACCAAATAGGTATATTTATGAATAATAGTGAAATTATAGTGAATGAAAACAAGGGGTGTTTAATCCTAATTTTATAGTTACTGTGAGGAATGATATATTAGTTAGCTAGCTTGAGTTAACTTCATAGAGAGTTACAAAAACCTAAGGTTAATTTCCTTGAAGAAGAACCAGCTATTTACAAATAGTAAATGGTGATCAATCAGGCGTCTACACGGTTAACATACTATGGCCTGTCAAATCCTAATAAGTAGTGCCTGGCCACTCATTAGTATAGTTATACTTACACCCATTACTAGGGAACACAATAATTAGTACAAACAATATTAGTATAACTTGATACAAACGACACCTACAGGGGCCGGGGACAAAACACTATTCCCGCGGGCCACTACTACCAACTAGTTGTGCTCCCACAGGTTGCTCACTCTAAATAGATGCACTACAAAGAGACAATAGTGACTGCTATCTGTCACTGACCTACCTAGGTCATCAAAGAAAACAACAGATAACCTGATTTCCACCATAAAGATATTCTAAACATGGACATATCGTTTAGGGAGTAATTATTATTCCCTAATATATAAAACTATGTGTTGAGGAGTTATACAAAGAAGTATGACACACTGACATGGTAATTTAAGACGTATGGTCCATGATAAATAGAGCATTAAGCCCTTCATTCTAAATTACGCCATATGGGCATAGGAAAACATGTCATAATGTTGACGAACAACTCTTATGTCATATGGACATAGAAAAAGAGCATTAGAACTAACATTCAAAACTATGCCTTATGGGCATAGAAAATAAAGTCAGACATCCTGACACAAAGACTTATGTCTGATGGACATAGCAAAGAGGAGTTTATAATCTAACTCGGATTCTAAATTGTAGATACTTAGTCTTAGAAGAGACTTCCTCTACGACGGTGCAGTGGGACCGATGCCTGAAACAATGTAGTCACTCGTAGATTCTTCGGCGGTGTAGGTTTACGTCCAAGTTCTCCCTCCATCGAGTTTATACAATAGAATATATTATGTGAAGTGAGGTATGACGCTTAAATAGTTACGAAAGTGACCAACTCGAGGACATGTTAGCATCTGGACATCTAAGAGGGGAAGAGGGTTAAGTTGCGTGATTGCGCCAAGTGGCCACTAGCACTCTTTGCTGATGTGGCACCCAGAGAAAATTATCTGCCTTTTCTTGGAAGTGTGGCTTGAGAGTAAGACGTTGATTTGTTGGTGGGGCCGGCCCGGTCAAGTGGGGCCGCTTTCCTGGAGCTTTGGTGTTTCCCGGCAACATAAATCCACAGTGAGTTAAAAAATTTTGTAAAGCCAGACTTCAAACCATTGTTTGGTATTTGAGAAACAAAGTTTCGATATGTAGGGGATGCTTCAATTTAAAAGTAATCATATCGCCCAACAGTTTTTCTTGTTCGTCAAACAAAATTTTTTATTCAATGTTCGTTTTGTTTCAACCAATGAGTAAGAAGCCTTAATTTTAAAGGTGACCTTTGTCTTTTTGTTAAGCAACAGCATGGATGGAGTACTTTTTTTTTACTTTAATTTATTCGCCAGGTGAATCTTTTAACTTCCATTAGAGTTCAACTCCTACAGAGTGTTTCAAATGGAACTAAGAGAATCTGATCTAGGGGGTAAGAATTTCTGTGAGGGCCCCAATACAGTGTTCTACCAGGCACCCTCTCTAGAAAACTAACATTGCTCTGCCCTTGTCCAGAGAGAACGGCGTTCAGGAACTGTTGGTAGCGAGCGATGATAGCCTTATCGCTTGCCATTTGCTCCTCATATTGTTTGAGCAGCCTCATGCAGTCAGAGTGAGAGTCCCCGGGGAATCCCGGCGGGTGTTGAGGGACCCTCCAATGGTCGCACGGCGTGGTGTCTCCAGTGTCATCATAGGGGTCGCTCTGAGTTTGAGATTCAATGGGCTGTGTTTCAATAGACAAACTACTATTACTTTTTATTATTATGTTTTAGCATCATGCCTCATACTCATTCGGGTTGTACATATATGTGATATATACGTTAATGTGCTAGGGATGAGGAAGGTTGATTTTATAAGAAGTGTACCCACATTTTTTTAGAGGCAGATTAAGAAAATACTTAGTAAAAAAATACCCCATCATCGACAGTCCAATCTATTGTGAGAGAAATGCGGCCAGTAAATCGGGATTTTTTTTATACCCCACATATTCCTGCCTATTCAGGTTATACACTTATGTACTAATTATGCTGATGTGTTAGGGATGATTAAAGTTGAATTTAGATTAAGTGTACCCGCATTTTCATTGAGGTAGAGTGGAAAGACCACCTTCAATACACCCGATCAAGGTTCGAACCTCAATATCCCTGTCATCTGCAGAATATTCTACTGTGAGAGTGAAGCCTTGGACCATGCGGCCATCGAAACAGGTTTATTATTTAATTGATACACCTAAATAGTTTGTCTCTGTGTGGCTGAATGGCAAGGATTGTCAACTTTAGATCTAGACACACAATTATTGTTTATTAATTAAATAAATAATTGCCTGATAGCATAGAAATTTATAAAAAAAAAGAGTGTATTCCCTGCTTTTTCCAGAAGGAATTCCTAATTATTTTACAAGGAGCTTAGATTTAAAAAAAAAAGCGTAATAAAATTTATTTTTTATTCATCATATTGACATGTGTGAAGTGGCTTATGTCTCAACATGCTTTGTTTTTTTTTATTTCGTTTTTTTTTGTTCATCCAAAGATTTATTTTAAACGCTCAGTTAAATGTCTCAAATTAACAAACATTCCAGTATTTTTACTACATTTTTCAAAATTCTCTGTAGATTCTTGGTTTTACAGGTGAGTGGCAACCCTGAGTGTAGAAGTCCCATAATACAATAAATTGTAATTGATAAAAAAGGAGGCCACCTTGAAAGGATTTTAGATTAGCTCGGTCAATAATGTGTCTGTCCACTGAGCTAGGGATCCTAAGGTTGATTCTAGGCATGGCCAAAAAATGTATCACTCATGAAAATATGGGGCTGTATCCAAATAGTCTACTTATGCAACGTCGCGTTGGCTGCATTGGCAATCACGTGACCAAGTGTAGATCTGTCCGAATAGTCGCGGACTAGACCGATGCAGTCTTCTCGTGGCGTTGGTAACCATGGATACGGAAGCTACGAGCCATGCGGCGTTGGTGCGGTGTTTCTGACTGGCAATTGTTTTAGTACTATTGTTTCGTCTGTTGAGTACCGACTTACACAAATTATTCGGTAGGAAGCACCACTGTGGGCCCAAGTGTGTTGCCGTTCGAATAGTTTGATGAAGTCTTCACTATGAAAACCGCAAGAAGTGTGAGATTATCAAGTCTGCACCAAGTCAAGTGTACTTGACTATTCGGATACAGCCTGGGTTTACCCTTTCACATTGATAAACTAATGGCTGGGGACTGGATGTTGTTCCTGTCGCAGTCTTAAGCTAGATTATAAGTCATATGAAGCTACGACAAGCTTAGCAAGGCGGTAGTGGAAAAATATATGTCTTGAATAAAAAAAGTGACCATTCTTAATAATACTGGATTAAGAAAAATCGTTTCAAACAAACCTTTGATTTGAAAGCAACATCTCCTGGTTGGTACGGAGGTTTACTTTTATTGTTTAGGACGTTTCTCCGTGCTTTGCTCGCCTTCTCATTTCCGGCATCACCAAAATAAGATGGAGGAGGTGCGGACCTGTGCTGCTCCCTTGTCGTGGTTTCTGAAATCTCTGTGGCATCGCTCCATTCTGAGCTGTCCCCCGTCTCCTGAAGACACGATATATACTTGGTATCAAGCTGATATAAATGCTTACAACCAGAGCGTTTTCGCTCTCTTGGTATCACAGCTGGTTACGAGTGTTTACGAGCGAGACGATATCAGACCTCGGTTTGGTAACCCTTTCCCTTACCAAACTCAATTGACAGGTATCAACCAATGAAATGAAAATTGTGCATCAAATTCAAATCAGCGTGACTCCTTAGATTTAAAAGTGTATAACTTTGTAGTCAATGGATTTCACCAGTTATATGTAGATTAAAATGGAGAACAATAATTAACTAAAGGCTGACCCAGTGGTCTAGGGGTAAGGTGTCAGACTTCTAGGCTGGCGGCCGGGGTTCAATCCTCGGTCCCGGAAAAAATTTATCTGATTACCAAACCCTTCCTTCACCTCTGACAAGACATCTTGTTAATTTGAGGAATGCCAGGCCTCCGCCGTGGTTCGGATCCCACGTTAAACTGTAGGTCCTCCATTTCATCTCACAATCACCCTACCATTACAACATTAGCGTAAGTGCGTGTAACCCGAGCAGGTAGTAAGACGTGGTGCTAATAATAATAATAATAATAATAATAATAATAATAATAATAATAAACTAACTAAATATTTATTACAGTATGTAGGTACTTAAAAACTGTTTAGCTATGAATAAAAAATAATAGAGTATTAAGCAATTTTATCTAGGTCTATTTTCTTTTAATTCATGTTTCCTGTAGGTTATTTTTGGGAAAATATGTTTAGCTTTTTATATTGTATTGATATTAGGCCTAGTCAAAATAAGCACCAATCTAATAATAAAATGAAATAGTTAATTTTCGGTCGATTTGCGGTACATAGAGGTTTACATAAAATAATCAACCAGCTTTTATAGCTACTCTACCCCAACCTCTATTTTTGTTTACGTTTACAACCAAGATGTAACCAAGTCAATCGTAAAAACTCGCCTATTTCGAAGCGTTGCCAAATGTAAAGTCTAGATACTACTTATTATATAACGACACCTCCCGTACAATCATAAAGTCAAAATTGGGATACTACGCTAAATTAATATCCTAGGGGTCTGCTATAATGTAAGAATATAATAGTTTATTTATTTACTAAACCACTTCGATGGTAAAATAGTTCCGAGGCATAACTCTCGCAGCTGACCGGACTGCTGATAACCGGGAGACCATGGTTTGCATCTCATTCGAGTGAATTGAGGGTGATTTTATCAAAATGGTTTATCGCTCCCCCTTCATGCAAATGCGGGTAAATTTCTTTTAAAATCCTACCTTCTCTATCCCTACACAGTCTATTGATTAATTTATGCATTTAACCCTAAATGAAGACCTACTGTAGTGGCCGCATAGTCTTTTAAGACGTCATTCTCATGTTAGACTGGCCTGTTGAAGACTGGGAGATCAGGGTTTGAATCTCGTCCAGGTCTACCAATGGTTTTTCACTCTTCTTCCACAGAAATACAGGTAATAAATATATATATATATATATATATACACACACACACATATATATATATATATATATGAGTATAACATGAACAGGTAGTAAGAAGCAGGGATGAAAAAAAAATCAAACAAGGACTAAGATGTGGTGAAAAAACAAACAAAAAATGATATAATCTTTCAAAAGTAATCTGAACATAGGAATCACACCCATACCAATTTGGAGTCGTTTATCAACATTTTGTATCTGACACAAATTATTAGGTGGGGAGTGACTTCTGTTTTAAGTACCTGAGGAGCGTATCTTGGCGTGAGCAATGGCCGAAGGGGCCCGGCCGGGGGCGGGTTGTTGAACGGGGCGCTCAGACGTTGTTTCTCCGCCTGCTTGCACATCTCGACGAGGTATGCGTTTCGAATGACCCTCTCCCTGGATGGCGCATTGTTCAACTTTTGGAGCCAGGACGCACACAGCTTTGCACCTTGGAGAAAACGTGGCGCTTAAATATATCCTCGCTGACTAGGTAAACTAATAATAAAGCCGATCTAAACGTTAGGAGTTTTAAAATATTTGATGAATATTTCTGGAGAAATTGTTTCAAATGAAAAATGTCAAAAATTTCATTGCTAGTAATAATATCTGCTATAAAATGTGTTTTTTTTAAATTTTGATTAATAGTTTGATCATATGGTTTTATAACAGATTTTCTAACGTAGGTTAGGGATCATTGATGAGCCATGTAACCCTTCGTTTACCTTTTTTTTGGCACCTCCCCCCTCCCTGTTAACGCCATGTAAACACCAAGTAAACATTTGCACTGGCTAATCTTTCCACAAACTGGGCTATGAATTATGTAGCCCAGACACGCAATAATATTGTAACATTGAAAACATAATGAATATTATTATTATTTCAACCAGTATAAGATATGTATTATCTAACAACCCCACCTCTGCCCCGCTCCCCATAACACCATGTAAACATTAGCGCTCACCCATTTCCTCCCACTCTTGAGAGTTACGTGGCATGGTGACAAAAAAAAAAATATATGAACAATTTCTTGAGGAAACTAGTGCTTGTTTAGTTCTTAATAACCCGCCTCGGTGCAGTTAGCTAGAGTGTTGAGCTAAACTGCCGAGGACAGGAAGATCGAGGTTCGAATCTTGGTCGGGTGAAGTGGGGGCAGTTTTTTTCTTAAATGTTTTTCCCACTCTCCTTCCACGCAAATGCAGGTTCACTTCCTATAAATTGAACCTTTCCAATTCCTAACCCATTAGCGTAATTAGTATTCAAGTGTATAATCCTAATAGGGAGTAAGAGGTGGTTCTAAATGGATAAAATAAATAGTTCTTAGTATAAAAAGGTAATGATTATTTGTTTTATATTGGTGACCTGGTGGTCTAGGGGTAAGGTGTCAGACTTCTGTGCTGGCGGCCGGGGTTCAATCCTCGGTCCTGGCAAAGATTTATCTGATTACCAAACCCTTCCTTCACCTCTGACAAGACATATTGTGAATGTGAGGAATTCCAGGCCTCCACCGTGGTTCGGATTCCACGTTAAACTGTAGGTCCTTCATTTCATCTCACAGTCACCCTACCATTACACATTAGCGTAAGTGCGTATAACCCGAACGGGTAGTAAGACGCGGTGCTAATAATAATAATAATAATAATAATGTTTTATATCTATACCACCATGGTTCAAATTAAAAGGATGTGTATTTATACTAAATAGGTCTGATCAAAACAAAACTTACTTTGCGATGTGGAAAGTGCATACACAAAAGGTTTTATATGCAGCAAACTCTTCCTGAACTCCTCATCTAGTTTGAGTCCCGAGATCTCGTCCCTTTCCATAGGGCTCAAGCCCGCCCCCCCACCACCAGGATTAGTCAGACATCCAAAGCCACTCTTCAGGGTGGCGTGGGATGAAAATAAGCTGCGATTGTTATTTTAAGCACCAACTAGACAACCAAGACCATTAATATGTCGGGTTTGATTACTGTGTGTAGGAATCTTTAAAAAAAAACACCAATTGTTTTCAATTTATATATTGAAAAAAAAAACTCAATGGTGTCAACCCGCAAGTAAGCTATACTGACCGAGTGGCCACCATATGTTGGCAAAGATAGTAACTACATTTACAGATAGAGGTTGTCATGTAGTCAGCACAACGAACCATCCGGCCATGAATCTTAATTTTCTAGACCGGAGCCGCAACTTTTAGTTCTAGTAGCTCCTAATTTGTCCTCACAAGTCTGAGTTTGACCTTGTTTCAGACCCACTGCTTCACAGAAATATCTGTAAGCACTCGGGATCAAACTTATGACTTCTGGATTTCTAGGCAGGAACCCTGATCAGAGGCAGTTTCTTGAAATGAATATCAAGAACAAAACTTTATCAAGCTTGAATGAAGTATTTTTTCTTCCTTCAACTCATAAAATTGGGAAAATCTTTACAATTATTTTTGTACACTCAGTTTAGCATGGAAAGTAGCAGTCTCACCTTAACGGACTACAGCATGGCCTTAGCTTATAAGCTGCAGCACCATAGTGAAACTAAGCAAGGTAAGTTTGTTACCTTTCAGGTGTGTTATCGCCAACGTTGTGTGGATGTGAAGGGAGGGTTTGTCAGGAGAAACACAAGAGCAAGGTAAATGTGGTTGTAATGATATATCCAAGAAATGTATGTGGAGAAACTCGTATGGACAGAGTCAGGGCTGAATGGGTGCTGAAGGAGTGAGGTTTGTAAGGAAATCCAACAGGTCAATGTGAAAGAAGAGTCTTACGTTTGTTTGGGCATGTTGAGAGGATGAGTGTGGATCGAGTTACAAAGTAAATATATGAAGGTAGAGTGTGTGGATCAAAAGGAAGGGGTAGGCTATGTAAGATGTGGCTAAATGTGTGGAAAAGAGAAACATTAATAGTTTTATGTATGGATGTTGTTGAAGCAAAGGGAGTATATACGAGGATAGGGAAGTGTGGAGACGAAATAGTGAGGTTGAATTAAGTATGAAGTAGTTGTTTTTTAAGCTATATGCACATTTTATTGGCTACCCCATAGGGGGACGGTGGGATTAGGTATGTATATATGTAATACAAGATTAACTTATCGACCTGTGACAGGAGATTATCGAAATCGGACTGTAACTAAGTTAATATCAATCATATATACTATTACATACCATTGATCAATTTAAAATTACTATTTTTTTATTTTTTTTCAAATTAAGAATATAAATTCCTGAAGAGGTGTTACCAGAGATTGACAACAAAGTAGAAACAACAAAACGTATGTCACTGGAATGTTTTTTATTGATCGGTTGTCATGGATACATACATGATAATGTGACATTATGACAAGCGAAACATATTCTGTATCACCGCTCTGTGTTCACAAACATAGTTTCATGTCGAAAGACCAAACCAAATTATGTATTTGTCGTGTGATGTAAATTCTAGAGGTGGGACGCTCGAATACCTTGAATCCTAAGATATGTAAGAGATTTGAGATTCGCAAAAATCTCAAAAAACCACCTAGAATATTATTATTATTATTATGAAGACTTTAATTTCAAAGCAATTGGTAAAAAGGAATTATATAGACTTGTGTAGTTGGTAAGATAACAAAATCATAAAAAAAAGGACACAAGTGTATTAATTTCAATTAATTTACTTTTAAAAAATTGTATTCTTTCTGTTGTTTATGACAAACAAAATATACTACGTGAGTAGCAGTAAGCCTTACTACACAACGTTTTTTAAATTGAATTTTAAATATTTTACATCTAACAAAAAAAAATTTAAAACGAATCGAGATTAGGAAAAAAATTTAGGATTCAGATTCAAAAAACAGATGATTTGACCAATTTATAATAAATTATTATGAATCTTATAAACAATAGGGGTGTGAAAATCCTTGAAACATTGATTTCGCTTCGAATAGTTGTCAACTCCGGCTGTATATTTATTTTAATTACAAATTATAATGTTATGAAGCGTCACCAATAACTCTATTTTAAAGCTAAAGTACACATTTATGTATGACTTTAGTCACCTTTTTGTGTTATGTACATCATAAATTAATATTCACATGGGAAAAAAAATATAAAATAAAATTACGTTTGGAACGTAAGCCTCTCCGACATATCCTTTCTTTCCCCCCCTCTACCCTTCCCACTCCCTTCTGTCCCTTGGTCCTCCTCGTGGCCTCTTGCTCTTCACTTCAATATCCAACATCATCTTCTTTAGTGTATTCTTCTCCATTCTCCTTATATGTATATAATATATAGCTATGCAAGATATAATATGTTTTATAACAAAAAATTATTATTATTAGTCTTGGGAGAAAAAAAATTCGGCTTTGACAATTACAAAGCTTTCCGATAAAAATATTACCAGCCCAAAATACTAATTTATGTTCAGTTATTTGCCAATCTCGGCTGTTGTATGCATTTGCAATTAATATCCATCCGCAAAAAATCTAAAATGATTGAAAAGCATGTTGTGATAATAACTGGATAAACTTAAAATGAAACAATATAAACTACTGCGCAATAAAAACTCCATAACGCAAGCTCACGATCGAGCTATACTAACCGGCCAGTCACCACCACTAGCAATGTATAGTGCTGATAACAAATGCGGATAAAAGGTGTCATCAGGTCAATACAACGAACCCTCTGGCCGTTAATCTCAGCTATCTAGACTGAAGCCACTACTTATTTATTCAAGTAGCTCCTATTCTAGAAGATTTTAGTGTATAAATTAATTATATAAATAAGCACGATATAATCATTTTCAAACATTAAAAAAAAATTCAAAATTTAATTTGGCTTCTAGTATAT
>CABFVX010000827.1:26031-46144 GCA_902151425.1 Timema shepardi
CCCCCTTTTTTTAGGAAGTTGCGTGTCGCATTTCACACTCCCTCCTGTTGAGTTACGATAGAATGAAACCTAGGCCAGGAGAATGAGCGGTGACAATCGATCTTCTTCAAGAGGCAGCCATTACCTCTTTGTCCAGTGGCAGCAATGTAAAGTGTGAGCTATGCTGTTCTTTTCATTGTAAAAGTCATATTTTGTTTGTTCTTTTTATAGGTTTTCTATCCACCTTTCCAGTACTTTCTTCCAAACAAAATACAATTTCAACAATGATAGATTATTGGGCCATGAATACCAAGAACCTTGGCTCCATCGATAGACACGCTAATGAATGAACATCAAATATTATTATTATTATTATCACCGCGTCTTACTACCCGTTCGGGCTGTACGCACTTACGCTAATGTGTAACGGTAGGGTGATTGTGAGATGAAATGGAGGTCCTACAGTTTAACGTGGGATCCGAACCACGGTGGAGGCCTGGCATTCCCCACATTCAACAAAATGTCTTGTCAGAGGTGAAGGAAGGGTTTGGCAATCAGATAAATTTATGCCAAACATCAAATAGTTTACCTTTAAAATAGTACAAGAGTTTGTATGCTTATATCATGAGCAAAGAATTATAAATTTATTTATTTGAGATATTTAACGTGCCCTCTTTGGACTGACTGATTATATCGGCACACGAGAAAAGCACTTCACCCCAAGATCACAGAGGTTGACAGGGAATATAAAAAATGAAAGATGACTACAGAGGAAAAGTAAACTTCCATTTCGAGTGAACCCCACCAACAGAATGGCCACCGACACTTACTCAGTGAAAGCCGGTACAATGCTCTCTATCTGCATGGGGTTTGTGAAACTGTTCTGGATCTGCCACGGATTCAACCAAGTTTTCACTCTGCGACAAATAACACAAATAAATACAAAGTTTTTTTTAAGACATCGTATAACAAAAGACAAAACCATCATTTTATAAATCCAAATCTCAAACATGAATCTTTGTTTTACCTAACAACAGTGTTGCCAATTTAGCGACTTTGTCGCTAGACCTAGCAGCTTTTATGGCTCTGAAATGCATACTTTTTATTTTTAGCACCTAGCAACTAATCCGGCGACTTCCCTTAATTCTCCGTCAAGTTCACGTTCATTATTTTAAATCTCAATGCTGTAGAATTTTGATTTTTGAACTACTGTACTGTAAGAATGCATAATGCATTGCTTTGGTCTACAGAAAAGTTCCAAGTTCAGATTAATGTATGCATATTTTGTTTGGCGACAAACTGACAACTTTTAATTTTCCCTTTAGCGACAATCTAGCAACTTTCTGGTACTAATCTAACTACAGCACTTATATGGTCGTTAGCAACAGTGTCTAAGAATCCTGAATCCGTGAATTGGAATGTGAATCTTAAAAATAAACATGAGAGACATAAAGAGTTTACTTTCCTACAGAGGTTATTGAATTTTTATTGTTTATTAAAAATAGTAGCTAAATGTCGCTGCCTGGTTTCCTTTGGGTGCTTCTTGTCAAGGATGGTCACGGGGAAATGGTAAAGAGCGATTGAAATAAGGTAACAGAAACTGGTTTTTAAGGATTTTATTAAAAATAAAGTCCTGGATAGAGTATATGACAAAAGTAATGTATAAATAATAGATGGCTTAGAAGTGAGAATGTCATGCCACAATCTTCACTGGAGTAAATGGGACTTGGGTCGATGCTTGGAAGCTACACTTGCCTCAGCTAGTGCTCGTCCACACTGCCTCTCTCTCTCTCTCTATATATATATATATATATATATATATATAATATATACACACATGCACACACACACACACACACACACACACCTGGTATTGACTCTCTAAATCAGCAGCACAAAATATGACATTTGCCATTAGGACAGTCCACAGAAGACCTTAATTTGGTAAAATATTTTTTTAAGCAATTGGTAAAAAAGGAAATATATACTTATGTACTTGGGATGGAAACAATTTTTTTTAATGATAAAATTATATAATTAATTTACTAATAAAAAAAGTGTTGTCTTTGTAATAGACATGAAAAACATATAATTTGTCAGGGGCACTAAACTTTTAAAACACTCTTTTAGATTGAATTTTAGATATTTTCACCTTAACCAAAATTGTATATTTAAAAAAAATTTAAGGATTTGAATTTGGATTTGAGATTCAAAAGAAATTTTTAAGATTAGAATTTATTAAATATAGGATTCAATCCATCTCTAGAACAAAGTAACCCGAGTTTCAGTCAGTTATTTAAAGATTGGACTCACTGGTCACTCCCGATGATGCTGCGATATTTGACCTTGTAGTTGGCGAACCACTCGACCCCAATCATGACCTTCCAGCCGGGAAAGGATAGTAACTGCGCCACCGGTTGAGGTCTGAGGATTTCAAAACGGAACATTCATATAATACACGTCAATAATAGGCTTACATCATGTATGTTAAACTAGTGACTCAAATCCATGATTCTGTACGGCTTGTGGACCTATGGGAGAACCAACATACGTTGCGGCCCAATCCATCTTAACAACTAGTCAAATGGGCAAGAGCGATGGAAATATATAGATTGTACATGAACGTGGAAAAGAGCAAGACAACGAAAGTGGCTAGAAACTCAAATGTAACAAAGGAAGTGACAATTAATGGAAAGGAACTTGAAAGAGGGGAATATTTCTGTTAACTGTATTATTATTAGCACCGCGTCTTACTACTCGTTCGGGTTATACGCACTTACGCTAATGTGTAATGGTGGGGTGATTGTGAGATGAAATGGAGGACCTACAGTTTAACGTGGGATCCGAACCACGGTGGAGACCTGGCATTCCCCACATTCACAAGATGTCTTGTCAGAGGTGAAGGAAGGGTTTGGTAATCAGATAAATCTGTACCGGGACCGAGGATTGAACCCCGGCCGCCAGCATAGAAGTCTGACACCTTACCCCCTAGACCGCCAGGTCACCAATATTTCTGTTAACTGTAGGTCTGTGTATAGTACTCAACCCAAAGGTTGGTTGGATCCCAAACAGTTCCATCGTCAGCAATAAAGCCTAGGCAGAAATGGAGAGGAGTAGAAATGAGAAATTAGGTAGTTTCCCGTTACTCCCCTCGTTAAACCAGAAGGTGCTATTGCTAAAGCCCCATAATATCAAGGAGCTCTCTTGGAGGTCACTCGGAAATAAAAGATTTGTGCGCATCAAGATAAGAGAATAAAGAGTATGGTACAGAGTGAATCCACCATGCGTTGGCCAGCAGTAATAGCTCCCGACCAACTTCGGGGGCCGCATGCTCCAAGTGGTAGACTATACTGCCGATGACAGAGAGATTGAGGTTCAAATCTTGTTCGGATGTACTAAAGATGGTATTTCCAAAATGGTTTTCCACTCCCCCTCCACACAAATTTGGCTACACTTACTATAAATACAGCCTTTCTCATCCATAAAACAATTAGTGTAATTAGTACTTTAGCGTATAATCCAAATAGGTGGTAAGACGCGGCGCTACTAAAAAAAAACAGGTTCCGGGCACAGTATCTTGACCCAGGTAGTGGCTACCGACCTGGGGTAGGGGTTAAGCAGTAGAGGCGTGTCGGAGTACCCCAGGGATTTGGCGGTGTTCAGGTGAAGGTTGTAGTTGAAAGAACCATTCAGCCACACCTTCAGACACATCACCAGACTAGGTATGGCCACTGGCAGCAACTCGCACATGATGGCGTAGTGATCGTACCTGCGCGCAACACACAACGTTTAAACAGACACTTGGGACCACAACTCTAGTGTTATAACTATGGACGATTAGTGCCCAATGTCTTATTTTGAAGGAGGCAATTTTTGGGGGGGTATGTTTTAGATTTTATTAGTAGTAGAGGTACTTGTTTCAATCACCGCATGGTCTAAAGCATCACTATCGAAATAGATTGAACTGACAATTACAGGTAGATTAAGGTTCAAATTCCAGTCACGCTTACTGAGGATATGTTTTTCTACATGGTTTCCAATCTCGCTCCATGCAAATTTGGGTACATTTTATCTCAAATTCAACCTTCTTCTTTCTTAGAACTTTTGAGTAATTAGTGAATATGTGTAAAATCTGAACAGGTATTAATACACTGTGCTGGAAAAAGGTAGTAAAAAAGTAGTAGAGGTGTACCAATTTAGTACAACCAGTTTCCAATATCGATTTAGGGAAATCAATTGCTTATTTGCATCAATTCTGATAAGCAATTTATTTTAAATTGTGAGATTGTTGATGAAATCTTTATTAAATTTTCATTTTAAAAATAAAATGTTTTTTCTGCATTTTTGCAGTTGGGAGGCCAAAACAGTCTCAATAGTACAACCACAAGGTTATGTCCCCCTCCTAACCCCCCCTCAACGTGGACCAAACTAAAAAGGTCACCTGGACCAGCCGGTGAGGGCGACACCGCGGAAATGCTGGAACTTTCCCGCCTCCTGTCCGAGTACCAGCAGCCACTGCTCGTGGTTACTGACGTGGTGCTGTATGACGGGCAAGAGCTGGCAACTGCCTGTCGACCCTTTGAACGCCGTCGCCGCCCACATGCTTGTGAACACGTTCGAATACTTGTCCCACAGCTCTGCGGACAATCCACGCACATCCCACCGCTATGATTCCATTTCGAGGATTTATTTTATATGAGGTATTTAACGTGCACTTTCTGAACCTACTGATTGTATCAGCGCACGACACGCCTGCGAATTTTGACAGTATATGTATTTTAATACCCCTTAGACGGTTCTTTCACACACCACAATCGGCTCAGGGCCGGCGGCTTTACTTCCCCTTCGAAGGAAGTTGTGCAACAAGTTGTTATTGCTTGAGAAAAATTTGTCGACCCTGGGTGGGTTTGAACTACAAGGTAGAGTATCACCAGAAATGTGTAATACCTCCTTCAGAAGTAATAGCTACCCTCTCCAGTCTAGTTGGAGTCTCACCAGGAATATTTTTTTTATTTTGGAAAAAAATAAGTAGTTGTTTTTTTTGCTGTAAAGTCATCCAAAATATGGACTTTGTAGCTTGTGTTCCCTTATATTCTACCGTAAGTGACATTTAATTCGTAATATGAGGTTGGTAAGTACCGCCTCCCCTTACCTGGTAGGAGCTGGAAGGCTTCCGCAGGCTGGTAATGCCACACCATCAGTTCGATATACCGGCCAAAGTTGTACTCTTGAGAAAACAAATGGAGCCACATTGAATCAAATATGACATGTCTGCTTATAGATTATTATTATTAGCACCGCGTCTTACTACCCGTTCGGGTTATACGCACTTACGCTAATGTGTAATGGTAGGATGACTGTGAGATGAAATGGAGGACCTACAGTTTAACATGGAATCCGAACCACGGTGGAGGCCTCGCATTCCCCACATTCACAAGTTGTGATTAATACACGTCTTGTCAGAGGTGAAGGAAGGGTTTGGTAATCAGATAAATCTGTGCCGGGACCGAGGATTGAACCCTGGACGCCAGCACAGAAGTCTGACACCTTACCCCTAGACCACCCTCTGCTTATAAAGTACCATAGAGTTAACCTTGAGTACATTCACCACTCGAGCTTACTTAGATGACAGCTCAAAAAGTTACTATAAATAGTCCCTAATGTATCCCTACACCAAAAGCTGGGATCCTCTTTGGACAACTATAATGAAAACATATGGTAATGTATGAATGTGATATTTGACCACAGTAATTTAGGTCAATATTATTTATATGTATTTGAGGTCGGGCACAAAGCTTATTTATAGTTTTATTACACTTAAAAAAATTAATATTCATAGCACTTTCACAAAAGCTCTAACAAATATAGCTTCAAAATGGTGAATGACATTCTTAAACCATGGGATTGATCATGATGCATACAAGTTCTTCACAGCGGTGCACACGCGCAGTCGATAAAAAATATACATAAATGACAAGTATTTTCTCTTTTCTAAATAAATATGATACCTGTACTAAAAAGCATTAATGTGTGCACTATATGATACATTATAGATAATATTCCAAAACAAAGAATAGCTATGTTTAATTATCTTTGAAACATTGTTTCAGATTGGATAAAAAGAAATTATTAAAGGTAAGAAAATTGTGTGCGAAAACTTAGGTTTACGTTATTTTAAATGTAAAATATAACATGTGATTAAAAAAACTTGTCATTTATAACAAAACATTGATCTTTTACAAGTGTTGGCAACCCTAAACCTAAGCATATGATTTTTCAACTGTTATTCAGATAAAAAGATAAGGTTAACAAATTCTAAATAATTCAGGATGGCTTCAAAACTTTTATTAGAGAGTCCCCTGACGTTTACAAGTTTTCCAGACATTTCTAAATTTTTCTTGACTTGACCTTTTCAAGTTTTCTTTGATGAGTGATGAATTTTTTACATATGTTACAATAATCATATTTAAATTTTTAAATGCTAGCCGCTAATTTTATTTTATTTGAGCTATTTAACGTATCTTCTGTGAAATTATTGACTATATCAACACTCAATTTATAGCTTAACTTAAATCTAGAACAGAAACAAAATCCAGCCCTTGTCGGATAATTCGTTGCTGTGAAAGGGTAAACTAGCCAACACACAATCGACTAAGTTAAAGTGTCAAATCAAAAGGTAAATAAATCAATGGTTTCATGAAAATTACACAAGGGTTCGAACCCTAGCGCTTCCCGAATTTTTCTGTGAAGCAGTTGGTCTGAAACAGAGTCAACTCAGGCTCGTGAGGACAAATGAACAGCTACATGAATGCATAAGTAGTGACTTTGGTCTATAAAACTGAGATTAACGGTTGAAGGGTTTGTTGTGCTGACCACATGACACTCTCTATCCACAAATGTTGGCACTATCATTGCCAACGGCGGTGGCCTCTCGGTCGGTATAGCTCGGTTGTGAGCTGTTGCAAGCTCACCGAGTAGGATGGATGTGTCGACGCCCCGCAACATGTCATCCCACATGATGACCCGCAGGGTGGGGTAAGTGTCCTGGACGAATTGAGCCACGGCCAACACGTGCTCCAGGAATAGCTGGCAGCGGCCATGTTTGTTGCTCTGTGTGCGTCGCACGCATGTCGGACATAGACCCATGTGCCATACCTGTCCCGTGAAAACAAGATTACTCGTGTGATGGGAGTTCCCACCCTCCCTATAACTTTCGCACACACATGTAGCGTAACGTCAGATACTTTCTTTGGTAGTAGAATGGTCTTAAGGTTTCATGCTCGCAATATACTGGACTGTCGGTGACAAGGAGATAGAGTGTACTGAGTATTGCAATCCACTCTTCAGTCCTCGCGCAAATGCAGATATAGTTCGTCCAAAGTCATCCCTAATACATTAGCATACAACCCAAGCAGGTAGTAAGACGATGCGCTAAAAAATAAAGATATTTATTTACAATAAAAGAATTGCTCTTTTTTTTATCCCAATGTCTTACTACCTATTCATAAGTGCCGTATCATCCAGTAAGCATATGTTTAGGGCACGAGATTTTCATGGGCGCAACATTTTAAAAAATTCAAATTGTTTACAGCAGCGATACGAGATACGTCGTCACGGGATGTGAGATCGAAACCCTTGCCTTCAACATGAATGAACATAATTCTCACTGAAACAACACATGCCGACTCGGGTGTAGCTGAATCTTGCTCGTTATATAAACCTCTAGTGTATTGTAAGAGTTTTATTGTGTCTATTGTTACCATCTGTCCGCCAATAATTGAGTCACTCATATGTGAAGCCATGTCAGACATAGACGAGATCAACCATTTTGCACAGTGGTTGTATAAAGTCTGTTCAGCGTAGGAATTGATTTCTGAAAGGCCTTCTTCCCTACCAGAAATCTATTATATAGTAGGATATTGGTAGGAAAAAAGACCTTTCAGAGAATAATTCCTACCGTGAATGGAATATAGTTAATAGGGGATATACTATAAATAGTAGCAATAAGTAGGCCTACAAAATTATTTGTGTTTATTAACAAATAACAGTATGATGTTTTGGTGAGAGGGGGTTGTGATAATGGGGGGGTAGAGGTGGTGGGCGCCACATTTCTAAATGCGGCCCTGATGTTCAGGTTATAAACACTTGTATGATAATTACCCTAATGGGATAGAAATGAGAAAGGAAGTATTTTATAGGCAATCTACTAGCATTTACGTGGAAGAATGATGAGAAATCATTTATGAAAAAAAACCACCCTGGATAGACCCGACCTCCCCCACCATCGACAATCCAGTCTATTGACGGAGTGACGCCTTAGACCATGCAGCCACAGACACGGATATCTTATGATGAGCGAGTGCTTACCTCATCTGCGCCAATGTGAAGGTATTGAATATCTGGATGGAACTCGACAATTTGTTTTATAAGGGACATGACTAGGGGCAGAGCTCGCGGATGAGATGGACACATGGAACTGGGGTATGCTTCCACTTCGCGTAACATACGCCACTCATCATGCTTAAGCACAAACTGAAATGAAATGGGTGTCAAAATCCCTTAATGAAATCCATTCAAAGATATATATATATATTAGTGCTTAAAAATTTTATTTGGTAAACTTATGAAAGAAGAAAAATAGCCTTCATCGAAAAATCAATAGTGTGTAAGAAAAATGTTTGGGCTAAATACTTTACTTGTCCCTTTAACTTTTTGCCAGATTTTTTTTATTTAATATATTTTCTTTCATTCCAAATAACCAAATATATGTTGACTCGTTAGAATAAACCATAATTAATGTAATTAATTCTCCAATCCAAATGGTGAAACCACTGACCAACTACCCGCTAAGATTCCATCACCTCGAGATGCCCGAATGTTTGAACTAGAGGCACGACTGCGAGTCCGCTGTCACCGGCTAGTTGCAACAGTTGGCGGGCCTCCTCCCCGGAATAAGCCCCCGAAGAGCTCGATGGGCCGTTGGAGCCCACCGACAACAGCTCCCGGGTGTAAGGAAACGTGTCCTCCCATTCCAGCAGCAGACCGGTGGCGCCCCATTCTCGCAGAGCAGGAAACAACTGCCCCGACATAAAATCAAGAATTATTGACACACGCCCCAAGGATACCCGATTCCATTTCCTGTCTTATAGTCAAGTGGGGGGACGAAGGGAATAAGGGTGGAAATCACCAAAATCAAGGAGAAGCTAATGTTATCTTGGGTAAGTTTCTTAAACCATCGTATATGTATCCTCAGCGGTGTGTAGGTGGTTTCAAGGCGTACTAAGTTTTATTAGTAGTCAAATATTTCTTTTTATAATAGTATGTAAATAATAAATAAATAAACATATATTTTGACGATATGTCATGAGCTTTTATAAGCCTTACTTTCCTTGTCACAGGCCTTATTTAGTTTATCACTAGCGCTTTATTTAAATTTATAGTGAGCATTTACAAGACGAAAGGTGGAAACGAAATACTTGGAGAGATTTGAAATGTGGTGCTCGAGAATACTTGAGAAGATCAGGTAGACAGACAGAGTGACCAATGAACAAGTCCGAAGAAGAGCGGGTGACAAGAGAACTATTTTGGATGTGATTCTTCATTACTAAGCAAACTGGATCGAACACATCCTCAGGAGGAACTGTCTTCTGCACGATGCCATGGAAGGAAAGGTCGGGGGGAAAGAGGAGCTTAGGAAGGAGGAGATTATAATATTATATGACTTGAAGGAAAGAAGAAAATTCTGTGAGTTGAAGGAGGAGGCAGAGGACGGTGCACATTGGAGGTCTAAGTTCACTGACAAAAAACATGGTCCTGTCATAAGACAGAACACCTTCCCAAACTCTTTAGAACCATGTTCCAATCTATATAGTGACAAACCTTCACAACGCACCATAAGAAAGGGATGTTTTTTTAAATATTTTTACTACCATCATGTCATCATCATCAACTGTTTCCAGCCTGTGGCGGATCAGTTTAGTAAAATGCCTCCATCTTCCTCCGTCCTTCCACCACTCTTCCTCATTTAATTCATTACATTCTTCTCGTCTTACTTAAACACTTTCTCACATTTTTACTGCCATTTTACTAATATCCCATTTTCAAATACTTAAAAAATGTTCATATTTTACTTTATTTTTATTTTATTTATCACCTTTTTTTTAGTTATAGTATGTAGAGTCCTGATTATCCAATCGGATAACCGAAATGTCGGATAGTACGGAAATAAAACAGGAGGGTCCAGAACGAAACAATTCAAAATTAAATGAAAGTGAAGAAGAGATATGGAAAAAGGTTTATTAATAATTAATGTGTGTATAACCCAAACGGATGGTGATGATGATGATGATGATTAATCTATAGCATAAATTATGCAATAAAATACAAAACTAGTATTTATGTAAATAGAACAAAGGATATTAAATCAATTAAATACAAGTTTTATTATAGCTTTCATATTCAAAATGGGAAAGTTACGGTTTGAAAAATTAATGATTGAAGCTTGTTTGTGAGCTTTGCCTTTCTTCCTTACGGCGAGGTCACACTAGCGTCTCAATAACACGACAAATAGAGCAAGTTATATAGATGTTGGATTACAGGGAATATTAGATAATCCAAGTACAACTAGTTGGGACTATACTGTACATTAAAATATTGAGCGAGTACACCTTGATTAGGCCACGGTCCCGGGAGGGGATCGAGATTTGCGAAAGTTTGGGAAAAACACTATCGTAAGCCCTGTTATATGTGAAAGACACATTATGTGGATTATAATTCAAAACAACCACTTATCTAACACGTGTCATAAAAAGAAACATATGGTGGATCCCTATCAGAGGTTGCAGAAAGTTGTGTGTGATGTCCCTAAGACACACTGGGGGGCAATCAGACACACTGCACCTGGTCACCATTAATGAGATGGTCAGGGATAAAATCTCGACCGAGTAAGGTGGAAATAATTTTTTTTAAGCATTGCATCTTACTAATACTACCTGTTAAGATTATCCATCTATGTACTAGTTACACTAATGGTTTAGAGGTTATGAAGGATTATTTAGGATGAAGTGCACACACATTTGCGTGGGTGAGTGGAAAACCACCGTCGGTGCACCCAACAGGGAACAAACCTCAATCCCCCTGTCTTAGGAAATCTAGTCTAACACGAAAGAAGTGCACCACCAAAGCGGGTGGAAGTTATTTTACAATCCTTATCAATGTATGTGCTAGCCTCCTCATGCGAGTTGAAATACAACGTCCAGTTTTTATTAAGAAAGTAGAGGTGGGTCAAATACACTATTTTATGAATTTGAATGTGTTTTTTAGCATCAAATTTAGGTTTAGTTAGGTAAGGTAATTACTATAATAATATGTGGGGAATGCCAGGCCTCCACCGTGGTTCGGATTCCACGTTAAACTGTAGGTCCTCCATTTCATCTCACAATCACTCTACCAATCACACATTAGCGTAAGTTTGTATAACCCGAACGGGTAGTAAGACGCGGTGCTAATAATAATAATAATACTATAATAATATACTTATAGCCTATAAATTATCAAAGATTTAAAAGCTAGGTTTGTATCTTAATCATCATCAATTATTTCCAGCCTGTGGTTGGGTCAGTTTAGTAAAATGCATCCATCTTCCTTCCTTAATTTCTTCCATTCTTCTCCTCTCATTTTCACACTTTCTGTTGTCTGCTTCTCTCATCTCTTTCTTGGCCTTCCTTGTGACCTTTTTCCTACATGTTTCATTTCCGACATTTTCTTTGGAATCCTCTCCCCTTCCATCCTCACTACATGTTCATACCACCTGAGCCTTGCTTCCTCCGCTATCTCATGTAATCCCTGTAACCTCTACTCTTTCCCGGATAAATTCATTCCTAATCTTGTTTCTCCTGGTGACAGCTAACATTCTCCTCACAAACTTCACTCCCTAGGACTCCAATTTCCTTTTGTCTCTTCCATTCAATTTTGTTTTGAATATTAATTAAGGTTTTTATACTGTGGCATCATCTGACACATGGATGTAGCAGTAACGGTACAGCTTTCCGAGTTATGATCTATTCTTTTGTGGTGTAATTTTTTTTGTAAATTTTCAAAAAAGATAAATATATATATATATATAATTGTTTCAAGGGTTGTTTTTGTCATGAAAAAAATTTGAAATTTGGTCCCTTTAGACGATTATTGTGTGTTTCTAAACACAAGTGTTCTTCAGAAAATAGTTTGAGGTGTGTTATGTGTTAACGATTGAGACCCATCTCCTATAGTGACTTGGGTTTAAGATACCTTTTTTCCTTCTTATTTATTTTTTCACTAAGTGAAATATATTAAAAAATAATAACAAGTCGGCCACTGACAGGAAAAACCAGCACAACTGAGAATTATGCTTGAATTTTTTGCAATGGGGGGAGGGGGAGTGGGTGAGTACCTGGGAAAAATGCTTGAATTCCAGGAGGAGGGGCGTAGGATAATTTGGATATAACATTAAAAATAAGCTTTAATTATTGAGGACATTCTTTATTTCAATCACTTTTCCAAAGTAAGGTATTTTTTCCTTGAATTATTGGCATCCCTGCTTACAAGTGGTTTCCAAAACCCCCAATATTCAAGAAATGACAAAAACAAAACAGTGTCAACCATCACACTAATTTTCACTAGTTTTATTAGCACGATTACAGTCAGTTTTACATTGGTTTTTGGAACAAATAAAGAAGTAACTAGAAAATAATATTTTTTAAATATTATTTTTACGATGGTCACAAAATAAAAGGGGTAAAGAGGGATGGGGGAGGAGGGGTGTTTCGGGACATTGGAATGTAATAATCAACTGGTTGAAAAAGTTTGGAAGGGAAACAATGTTCTAAATGTGTCTGTTTAAAAAAAAAATCAAGGCCAAAACCATTAAATAAATTCTAGAAGTATCCAAATTCTGAATATTTTCTAGGGGAGGGCTATTCCGAATATTAATAATACTTACTCAAATATTAAAATTGTGTAGGGATCCTATTCCACACCCCTTGTAAAAAAAAAATCTGAATAATTTGTTCAACGTCTCACAACCCCAGAGGAAAAGATTTTATTTAAATTGGGAATATTAATTTAGAATATTTTTGCAAGGAAAACCGGGAATTATGCTTGAATTTTACTATAAAATTTGGGTGGACACCCTGAGTAATATTTTGTTTGAAAAAAAAAAGTATATATACAAGTTTGATGATAGGTACCTTAGCCAAATAACTTGCAAAATAGCAAAACCCTTACCTGTTCCAAATATGCTATTTTGGGTGGAGCACCCTTCAAATCCAAATGAACCAACCTGAAATTTGTAAATCAAACAATATTGTTTTGAGTGACTGAATATTAACCTTTTAAAATGTTTTTTATAACTTTCTCAGAAAAAAAAAACAATTAAATTAGAAATGATGTCAATGAAATAAACCTTATAAACGTAGTTTGAGGCCAATCCCACTGCAGTTAAAGAGAAATGGTCCACAATCTTATTTAGCCTTTAAATATAAAAAGAAGATTAAATTTCAAATTACCTATGAGATCCAAGTGAAACGGTATCCATTGTTTTGAGAAGTTTTTAAAGTTATTTTCTTGACATCATAATAAATCAGAGCTCTAGTCATATTCTCGAATAAAGGATCATGCTTGCATTTTAATACACGTAACGTAATCACCAGGTAATTTTATTTATGCCAAAAATATATTTAAAAAAAAAGTAAGTGAATGTGAAGGTCTACGCAAAGATTTGTAGTTTCCCATTAATATTTGATAAGTGTTTACAAGTGTCTTCAACTATGTTTACAAATAGACCATCGCAGTAGTGCGAGTCTACTGTTTACTAATTGACCATTGAATACGATAAATATTTTATAACACACAACTATAAAAAAAAATTGTAAATGTTCAACTAAATATTTCTAGGCGCTAGTATAGCATCAGAGTAGTATGTTTAGTTTTAAATGTTTGTTGCAGCTGTATTCAGAATTTTTGCCAAACCACTAGTGAAACAATTTGTCAATAGATAACTTTAGAAAATATAGGTTTTTTTTTTGTGACAGAATTTATTATAATATATATTTTAAAATAAAACTCTGTAAAAAATTAGTTATGTGTGCAACCTGGAAAAATCTAATTGTATTTTTCAATCTTCGTTTATCAGTGGAACAAAATTCTGCATTAAAACAACTGTACAAGCTATGTGTAGGCCGATACTACTATTAATACCTAGAACTATCGTTAGTGCTTACAGTAAAGCCGAACGTATGAAAACGAAACTGGTAAATAATGAAATTGCCTTCACTCAAAGGAGCAAATAAAAAATCGACCAATATACTGATTTAATGTAAACAAATTATTTAAACACGTGCAAACTAAAGACGTATTTATTTATTAATTACCAAGGTTTGTATTTTTTGGAATAGGATGATCACAGTCATATAAGTCTTACTATTCATTATAAAAGTATAGACTCTAAATACAGCATACTATATTATTATTATAGATTATAGCTTTTAACAGGCCTATTGCCTTGTCCAAAATTAAGTTATTCCGGATTTCCTATAAACAGCTTTCTTTTTTTTCTTCTTAGATGCTTAAACTTCACCTTCTTTCCTTGCTTCAAGTGATAAGTTAATAATTATTTGTCACTAGAATGGTTCTCTTTTCATCGACTTTTAATAGAACCTCTTTGTTAATACCTAGAAGATATATAAATTTTTGTAATCCAAAGAATGAGTCCGCAAGCGATATATACTTACCGATCGGCCATTACTGTCAGCGATGATAGTGTCAAGATTTGTGGATAGCGAGTTTTACGTGATCAGCACGAGCCCTCCAGCCATTATCTCAGTTTTCTAAATCGGAACCACTACTTTTTTTTATTCACGTAGCTTCTCAATTCACAGGAGACTGAGTTGGACCCCATTCCAAGCCCACTGTTTTACAAATAGACTTCGTAAGTGCTGGGGATCGAACATGTGACCTCTTGATCTGTAGACAGGAACCCTGACCAATAGAACACAAATGTGGTCAATAGAAAATAAAAGTAGGTACCTAAAATAGTATGGCTATCAGACTAATGTAACGATCTCAAACACCTTAATTCTCTGTTTGGCTATACATAATACATTTTAGTTAAATATTCGAAGAAATAGTTAGTCAGGAACAGGAATAAAGTGTCAGTGTTATTTCAGCTATTTCCCCTTTCTTTAAAACAGATAGAGACCGTTTTGTCTCATAAGTAAACTGTAATAAAGTAATATAAATAAAATATATACATAAATATAAACCTTAATATTGTGACAAACCTTGCAGTCCTCTACGTTATTTGATAGAATTAAATATTTTTTTATTTTAAATACAGTAGGACCATCTTATTGTTTTGTTTGTCCACAATTATCGTTCTCAAGTAGCAAGCTCAACATCAATTTTTCAATATTTTATTTCAAGTTAAATTAGAATGTTAGGCCTACCTATTATATTTATATTATCTACCAGAGCGTGGGAATTATTATAAGTAACATTTTGAATAACCTCAAACACTTAGTTACGTATTTCAAGCAATAGTAATCCTTTCGATTTGACACGAAGTGAGTTGTTTCACTTGTTTACTCTCTTGAGCCAATGATGTAAACATTTAACGCTACAAAAGCTGCTGTTTAGTGCGGTCTCTTTGGCATATAGTACCGCACAAAATGAAACTGGGGTCTAAAGACTAACTGGAAGGGTTTGTGGTGGAAAATTCATAGTATTTTCATTTTATAAGAAAAAATTAAAATTCATTTAAATTTTATAGAAGAACGAGAGGACAGTTTTTACATTTATGATATCATTCAAAATTTTCTCAAGACTATATCTTACCATCTATATCCTATATACTATATCTTGACCATAGAATTTTATAAAATAGTTTAAGCTACTAAACGATCTATAAAATAAATTAATAAAATTATTTTTATATTATTTATTTTAGAACTGTAACACTATTTTATATTTTAAATAATTAAATCAATATTGTAACATAGTTCAACAATACTAAACAATCTAACTATGGTTCAAGAATAAAAATTAAATTTCATTATACGTTATTAAATTAGAATATCCATTCCTTTAATTCAAAATTTTATGTTATGTAGATTGTAGAGTGATTGTTGGTGCACTAGTTTTTAGTGTATCATGTTGTTACTTTACGTTTCAATATAAATATTATTGAACGGTAGTGTGTTGTGGGCTGGTGGTCGGTGCATTAATTTAGAGACCCACCCATGTTTTATTATGGTTTAAGGATGCCATTGATTGAAATGGGTTGAGATACAATATGGATAAAATTTGGAATCATCTCACCATCTGAAAATGCCTTCTCGTTCTTTCCAAAGAAAAAAAAAATATATTGAATTTTATAAGAATCTTCTCCAACACACACATGCAAAATCTGATAAGTTCTTGCCACAAAAGCTCATAGCAGAACTTCAAACACTGCTTTAGCTTTTCGTTGTAATAGATGATATCTCACCGTTTATTTATTGAAATTATATTCACTGCAACACATATTTGTGCCTACATAGTAAAGACCCCATAAAGAAAAATCCCAGCTCATAAAACAAAAGTATTCAATTTACCTTCTTCCTAATGAAATATAAAGAAAAAGGTTTTAATTTCGTCAGTAATTATGGACCTTATAGAAAAAGTCTCAAGCTCCGTAGCTAAAACATATGAAAGAAATTGGGAAGACGATAGAATAAAGGAGAAAATGATCGGAAGATAAAATGTCAGAAACTGAATGGGAGTGAGAATTTTTTTTATTTCAAGCATTTCATCTTTATTTGCATAGAAAAAAAGTGTTATATATTATAAACTTATATGTATGAATATGATTATTGAACAACATGACGTGTTATAAACAAAAACATAAACATGTATTATACTTTAATCTGTTTTCCTAACAACTCCATAACTTCACAGACATTTAAATACATACAATATATGGGTTCAAATTAAGCCAATCAAAAGCTTTGTAACAAATCTAGTGTTCCAAGAAGCCTAATGATAAGAACTAATGGAAGGCACCCGTCCATAACTTGATGAGAACATCAAAATAGTATTGTAAAACGTAACGCCAAGTTTAACCAACGGTTAGACATTACGTACGAGGACTTTGACGTGGCATTGTAAGATTGGGCCTAAGGGATATACAATACCAGTTTCACAGGTAATCGTGTAATAATACGAGTAATATCTTTGATATATTAAAATATCTAGGTATCACGCATATTGTTCACATTCTGCTAAGGCTGCAATGTGTTTAAAGTTGAATACGAGCTTTTGCATTGTTTCATAATAAGATATACCATATTATGATGAATGGTCGATACTATATTAATATAAGGGGTATCTAACAACTTCATTGCATTCATTTGAATGATACCCTTTGTGTAATAGTCTCACGTTCAAGCTATCAGTTAGGTTATAACGTTATAGGAAAGAACTACTATACCCTGATTTTGGTAAGAAAAAGCTTTTAAAATAGAATTTCTTCAAAATCATAGTAAATATCATCCTACTAACTATTACATATATTGATGCATATAATATATTCATACAAATAAGGGAACATTGTCAAAATCATATATTGCTTTGAAAGTGTGTAAGGGAGATGGAGATCCCCGAAAGTTTCTTCCTCTTTTATGTAATGGTGTGCAGACGATGGTTAAAAAAATTCGTAGAGATCAATGAGCTGGTCTTCTGACATGGCTACCAACTTAAGTTATTCAAGTAGCATAACAACATTTTTAAGAAAATTGTTATTACTAAATGAGATAGAGGTCTTTTAAAAATAATGTTACTATTTACTCTCAATCTATCAACAAGAATATGCCGCTAAAGATAGATTACAAGTAACACAACAGTCCAATCCAGATACCGGAAAGCGACCACTTTTTTAAATATATTTCTACAATTATTATGTATAATAAGATACTCACTGGAGACCAAACTCAACACCTTTAGATCTTGAGAAAGCCACGCTGATGAAATTACTAAACAATCGGTGATTGTATGTTTTTTATTTGAGATTTTTGCTAATAATTAGCCAGTACACGTTTATTATTTTTAATTTTTATCACAATAGACCTGGTAAAAATTAGAGCATATACATACATACATACACACATACATACATACATACATACATACATACATACATACATACATACATATATACATACATATATACATACATACATACATACATACATACATACATACATACATACATACATACATACATAAATACATACATACATACATACATAATCACGCCGTTACCTTACGGGGTTGGCAAGAAAATGTGCATGTAGCTCTAAAAATAATAACTCCATACTTAGTCCATCCTCACTATATCTAGACTTCCTTTCAAAAATATCCATACATTAAGTCATACATGCTCTTTTATTCTTAATACTCCTAACTTCGGTCATCTGAGGCAAGTATCTCACAGTTTTTTTTAGTAATTTTAAATAGAGTAGACAAGGTTACTAGTCTAGATTTTTTCCGCATGCTGTACCGATCAGTGTTGACACATTTTTGTTAAGTCTTCCATATTGCATCTCAAATAACGTCAAATCACTTGTGTAACATCTACAACTTTAGATTCGGCTATAATAAATGCTTACCATATTTAGACCACAACCATATACCTATTGATACAAGTTTCTGCAGCAAATTAACAGCTAACCGGAACACGTATAAAACGTCAAACGGTATAACTTTTTTCCCCAGTGACGTCACATTGATTGAAATAATTTGTTAACGAGGAGAGTGCAGTAAGACTCGTGAGGCAGCACAGATAAACGCTGGTCATCTCGGGCAGAATGTCAATGTTTAGACTTGAACAATCTTGAATTAATAGGTCTATTTTTGTTCCTTGGTTTTGTTTTCTCTTTACATTTTATTGCAGCCTTTTGCTTATTCGCTGTTTGTTTGTTTTTTCAGTTTGTAGAGGGCAGCTGCTAAATCATCAACAATGCTATAGAATGTAAGACGGCACTTAATCGTGAGAGAAAGTTACAAGTGGTACTAAATAATTACTGCACACTATTTTACAAACAAGATACGGTAATCGAAATCGTATGTTTTAGGAGTTATTTAATAGTCAAAATGTTTAGAGTGCGACTAATATCTTTGTTAGGGAGTGAATGTTATCTATAAAATTTCTCAGCTCTCAATATCACTCGATACTAGCAGTACCATATTAGATTCAGATGGACACCTACTATATAAGAACGATAATGTTGTACAGCCTATTTCTCAGAAACTATGCATAATAACAACGTGCGTTTTTCAAAATTATATTTAACTTGTAGATTTAAAATTAACTATATTAATAAAACAAAGTTTCAAGTTAACATTTACTCTTTTACAATAAGACGTAATTTCAATTAAATAAAAATAAAATAAAATTTGAAATACAATAATATAGTTTTGAAGTTATCGTATTATTATAGAGAATAAGATAATGATTTATCATAAACGACGAATATTTATAATACAATATTTTTTACAAAATTTGGTGTTTTCAAATTAAATCACGTCTTAACTGTTGAAAAAATTCAGTAGTTTCCTGCTAGATGGTTCTGTCATCGGAATCACCTTTCCCCAACCCCTCTTTTTTGGCATTATTTATTTTTCCATCTTTTTTGTAAGTCCCGCTACTCCCCCTTCCCTTATCTCATTTATATCTTGTTCAGGTTCAGCTGTCATGTAAAACCAAAGAAGTGGTAATTTCACTGTAGAACCCTTGACTTTAAACTAATTGTCTGTCACCTCCAAACGTGAATTATTGAAACTTTCCCTTTCATGTATTTGCATGATCTATAAATGATTTTTTTTATCTTTAATAGTACTACAACTTTACAATGATACATAATTACGTATTTGCGGAAAAAATATGAAAATCCCCCCCTATGTAAAGTACCCTCATGTTCATTAGAAAATTAAAATTTCCATCGTGTTTATAATTATAAACAGTGTTCGATATATAATTTAATCAAAATTGTTAGAGAGAATTTCTAAAAAATAGATTTATTCTCTTTTTGCCTTTCAATAAACTATCCTTACATACCTTCGG
>CABFVX010000827.1:46300-108031 GCA_902151425.1 Timema shepardi
AGCCCAATCGGTAAAATGGTTTCGGCTCTAGCACAAGCCAAGGTATAAACAGTCAGGCATCACGAAAACAACTTTTTTTTATTTTTATTTTTTCAGAAAGACATGAAACGTAGACATCTATCAAAATCTCGACTTTGAATTTTCGATGATCACAATATTCTCGTTCCAAGTTATCAAGAGAAAGTAAATATTTGTTTACAAAGCTTAATTACCCTGAGCGTTGTTCTAGCCGTTGGTTTGATAGGCTTTGATGGAGAGGTCGAGGTTCTAATCTCGTCTGCGTGAACTGAAGATGGTTTTCCCGTTAAATGTGTATATATATATAACGGTTTTCCACAAATAATATATCAACCTGGTTTTCCCATCTTCACTCCACGCAAATGCGGGTTCACCTCCTATTAGCTATCTTCCTCATATCTACCCAATCAGATTAAGCTGTTGATAACCTGTGTGCTGAATGGAACAGTAAAAAAGAATGAACTAGGTTCTAGATAGTTTACAATCATATAGAAAAGGGGAAAGAGGTCGGTGTGGTGACTGCCAACCATAGCTACAGTAGCCCCATGGCTTCTTTGGTGCTGACTGACAGCTAAAAGCTTTGAAAAGTTACCAGACCAAATTATGTATCCCTACGCCGAACCATGTGATCTGTAAAAACATGTGTTTAGCAGCTGTTACTTCTGACAGTCGAAATTCAGGTTTATACCTAAATGTTGACGGTCAGAAGTCAGCTGTTAGCTGTCAGTCAGCACCAAAGAAGCCACGGGGCTACTGTACAGTAGCGCACCTCTAGTGAGGTGATAGATAATACATAGTACTACTTGGAAGAGATATTTGCAAAACCTCGAGATATCTGTCCGAATCTTAAGAAAACGTTCAATAAAGCAAACAAAAGATAGCATATGTGCTCTCTCGCACCAAACGACCCTCCTCCAAACCGGTTTGAACAGTTATCACGGCCTAGATACATATAGTAAGATTTTGGTAGGAAGATACGTTCAGAAAAATGAAACTTTTTTTTTTGCGATCAATATAGATAAAATTTCACATTATTACTAGTGTTTTTTTATAAGTAAAAAATTACAGCTGTAGATATCATGACTTGACGTATGAATACGTGAAAGTAAGATCCAGTTGTTTTTTAGCCGGCAGATAAGGTCCTTTCAATAAAAATTTGATTTTATACAATTTATTTATTTATTTGGGGTATTTAACGACTATTACTTTTCGAACCGTCTGATTCAAGAATAGATACAACATCCAGTCCTCCTGGCCATTAACTCGTCACTGAGAAATGGGAAGTCCCAATTTCACCAATGATAAGTTAGTGTCGAGAATCGAAACCGGGAGCTTTAGCTCAATACACAGATGTGTTACCATCAGAGTTTAATTGGCATACTAATGTTTGGAATGCCTTCGGAAGCTTGCACAATGCTACCTGTGACAATTTTTTTTATTAAGCTATACATTAGGTAAAATGAAAATTTTGGATCGGAATATTTTATAGGGCTGAGACTGTGAAGTTTATTTGAATGACAAAATTTATTTTACGTTAATCTACAGCGTTTAATTTAGCTAGTTAGTTATTTTTAATAGATTGTTAGTTTAAATAACTTGTTAGTTATTTCAAATAATACTATTAGGTTAATCTCCAAAGACTCAATTATCAACTATGTTTTTATAAAGATTCAAAAGTAAAAACCTTTTTTAAGTAAATTTCCTACTCGAAAAACTACTTTTTACAATCAGATTAATTAAAAAGAGAATAAAATATGAAATGAACCTGTGAACTCTATATTAGTATAAACCTATGTTACAAATTGGGCTCAGAAGGCATTTAATTTGGAATGTAATTTAAGTCAATGTATTTCGCTTGAACATATAAACAAACCGCTTTACTCAAATTGGTTTTACTATATCTAGTGAAGCTAATGAAATAATATATTCTTCTTTTATGTATATATATTGTACAGTGACGCTTTTCTTCCGACCGAAATAACTCTTAAGAAAACTGCAATTGGAGAAAGAAAGGTGCATCCGTTTTGTTTTATATTGCTCTACTCGATAGACAGGTC
Source organism: Timema shepardi (assembly GCA_902151425.1). NCBI lineage: Eukaryota > Metazoa > Arthropoda > Insecta > Phasmatodea > Timematidae > Timema > Timema shepardi. The sequence continues at coordinate 48,376 of CABFVX010000827.1, forward strand.
CTATCTCGCAAGATGCTTTGCTGATGAGTTAGATCCTCTCGCTAGTCGCTAGTGTGACGTCAGGTATCGCAGCTGACATTTCAAAACGAGGTATTTACTAGATTTCGAGCGAGTGTAAAGGCCCTGACACAGACTCCGTATCTGTCGGTCCGTGGTCCGTAAGAAATCGATGCTACAATATCAGATTGCTCTGGCCACAGAGTCCTTATCCGTAAGTCTTTACTCCGTAGAAGTTGCCCAACTTTAACTTTCTGCGGACTCGTTAATACGGACTAGTGATGGGCAGAATCGGATGACTAGAATCGATTCATTCGATTATTCTGAATAATCGATTCATTCGATTCTTTCAAAATCATTCGAATGAAAATATCATTCGAATGATATTTTCATTCGAATGAAAACAGTAGCTGACTCGTTGCGAGCAGACCGATTCATTCATTTACTACTCCCTTGCCATAGCACTGGAGAAAATCAACCTTATGGTTATGAATATTTCTAGGCTATCTCTATACAGGTCTTCATTTCTATTAGGTTCATTTTCAATAACTTGTCCCCATTGCTACACAATAATCGACCTTACGCTTTCAAATGCTTCCAAGGCTAATTAAATACAAAGTTTAAGTGTTTGTACAGTTTAAAATCGAATAGCAGCCAAAAATAATACGAATGAAAGTTACAAAAGATTCGATTATTTTGCTACATTGTAACTATTGATACTACGAAGATTGTAGATTGTTTATTTTTCTGTTGCGCTTTTTTTTAGTCCCTATTTTGAATATGCCACCTAATTTTTAAGTACAGTAAAATATTTGTGTTTTACAATATTTAAATTTGAAACTACTGTTTTTTTTTTCGATTCTCCAAAAATTGTTTTTAAACGCATCATAAATATGGAATACAAGTAAAGGAAACATCTACATTTCCATACTACAAATGAATATCCAATAGCTTACGATAGCAATTTTTAAATGTACACTCAGTTAAAATAAAAACTTACCTTTTTGTGGATGATGATGGACGAGTCTCGGAGTTATTTTTGTGAGACTAATTTTTCCCGACTTAATGTAGAATTTTATTTATCTTGGACGTGAGTTTGAATATTTCTCATGAATTTTTCTATTTAAAATTATAAAATTTAATAATCCCCTACGAGGCTGTAGATCATGGCCTATCACCGAGTATTTTGTTCAACAAACTTAAGAAAGATTCACAATTAAAACAATTTATCGCAAAGTGCATTGCGTAAAACCATAATACAAAATAAGACAATATAATTCTTAAAGTTTCCAGTTTAAATTGAAATTAAATTTAAATGTATATTATATTACGTACAGTGTCATAAAACAATTATCTACAACCAAAATGCAATTACTATAAAAATAGTCACACAATAAATAATTTTAAAAGAAACGCTAACATTGGTTCCGGTGGAAACTGGATAAGTTTTGATTTAAGTAAATCAACATGTCGACGTTTTTTGCACTGAGCCGGTTTCTTCTTTCACATAGAATTTGTCCCGCTTTGGAAAATATACGTTCCGAGGGGACCGAAGTAGCAGGTACACACAAATATCTATTGGCCAAACTAGATAGTTCTGGGAAAGAATGTTGGTGTTTAGACCAATAGTGTAGTGGATTACTCTTCCTATCTTCGTGGGCCATTTCTAAATATTGCCGCATCATAATAGAGCTATTACTTACAGGAGTGGATGTTGTCCGTACGTTTGAAACTTTTGTGTCAAAAAGGGTCCAAATAGAATTCGAAGACGTTGCCTCCATAACATTCCCGCCAGTAGCAACCACACTCTCTTCAACTTGGTTATTCCTACAGAGGGATGCCAAGTCTTCACTCACCCACGTGTGGGCTGCTGTTGCATTACTTTGCACACCAAATGCAGTTTTTTTAAACCTTGGGTCTATAATTGTTGCTGTAGCAACAACTTTTTTGGTTTCGAGTGATGCAAGTCTTCGCGACAATCCTTCACTTAAACTTTCCTTAAGGGTCATCGCCACTTCACTTGTTGGTGATTGGCATCTAATTAAGTGCTGCACCCCTCGAACGATAGGTATGACTTTAGAAACCGTCGGGTAAGACTCACCCGACAGTTCCGCTGTCATTAATTCCATCGGTTTCAGAAGAGGAACACATTGTAAAACAATATTCCAATCCGATGCGCTGAGTGATGCAGGAGCATTGGGCAGGGATGCTAGGGCTGCTGAAAGCTGTTCCTTAATAGCCAACAGCCTTTCTAACATAGAAAGTGTAGAATTCCATCTCGTTGAAACATCTTGTTTAAGTTTAAGTTCTGGCTGCCCCATTTGAATCTGAACACTTCGCAACTTGTCACTTGCAACGGTGCTGGTCTTAAAGTGTGTCACGAGCCCTCTGCATTTTTTTAGAATTTCTTCTAAAGTAGGGTTGGCTTTCAAACCATCTTGAACGACAAGATTTAGTGTGTGTGCCACACAGGGGAGGTGGGGAATTTTTAAGCGTTCAGCAGCATTTTTCATATTTGAAGCATTGTCAGTTACAATAGCTACCACTTTGTTTTTAACCCCACATTCATTCATTGTTTGCAAAAGTTCGGAGGAAATCTTCTCTCCTGTGTGGTTTCCAACTATTTGTCGCGTGGTAAGTACTAATGAATGTAGCTCATAATCAACAATACAATGTGCTGTGATTGTTAAAAATCCTGTGGAATTCATGGATGTCCAAATATCTGTAGTCAAGGCGACATTTGACGCTCCATCCAGAATATTCTGAACTTTTCCTCGAACTTTTTCCACTAATGGAGGGAAAAGTGTTCTTGACAACGTTCTTCTGCTTGGAATCTCGTATCGGCTATCCAAAGCATTCGTAAATTTCCTAAACCCTTTATTGTCCACGATTGAAAGGGGTTGATAGTCTAAAGCAACCATTTCAACAAGAGTTTCATCAATTAATGTTTTTCTTGCCTCGGGTATTTTTTGTCGCCGGAAAGCTCCTTGTAATGTGAGCTGTTTTGGCCTCTTTGTTAAAATAGGCCCTTCTTGAAACGTCCCAGAACACGTTGATGTTGTTGCTGTATCGACAACTATTCTTTTTTCATTAGATTTGGATGAAGATGGCTGTGCTGCAGGATCGTCCTCTAGTTCATCTAAAAGTGCCGTTGATTCGCTAAAAGTGGGGTGCTTTCGCTTCAAATGTTGGTGAAAATTTGTGGTATTTCCTTGAAACTTAAACTCCTTTTTGCACACAGAGCACTCAATTATATTGTTATCCTTTTTCTCAAAAAAATCCCACACAATTGATCTTTTTTTACCTCGATACATGATAACTTTAACAAAATACGATTAAAATAATTCAATTAGTGTTTTAATGACTAAATAGTTCCCTTTGCATTAATAATATAAAATAAAGTTAGTAAAAATAACTATAAGAGTGCAAACACAAAGTATATACATGTACGTATTTGAACTAAATTAATATAAGAGCTCAAACAAAAAACTTCTATACTTATTTGAACCAAATAACTAAAAAGATTCACACTTCTTACTTTACCACTAAACATGAACTAAATAAATCTGACGCGAGTTTCTGAAGTGAATGGAGTGGACTGAAGATTAAAACAGCTTTAGCATCTATTTCTAGTTAGTAAAATTCAAAGAAGACTAAATCTACTGACTGGAGTGAAAGCTATGGGTTTTATCTCAATGATAAGATGTAGGGGGCTTACATTTTAAGGGAAGTATAGAACTCTCCATAATAATTTAACTATTATCATTTTGTGATAAGTTTTATTTGATTCTATAAGTAAAATAATTTCATTGGACAAAATTTATTAAAAATCAATACACACAAAATAAGAATATAATATTTTAATTCCATATACTATTATTTGAAATATATTACTTTAATAATAATAATAATAACAATAATTCATTTTTATATCTCAGCCAAATCATTGGCTACGTGTACTAAATTAATATCAGGTCAATTTAATCTAGTTTGTTTGTTATAAGTAGATTGGGGTTCAAACCTCTGCTGGGTATACTCAGTGGCGGAATATACATTGGGAGGGGTTTACCCCCTTAAGGAAAAAGGTTTAATTTTTATTAGTCTATTTTTTAAGCATCGCGTCTTACTAACCGTTCGGGTTATACGCCTATGTACTAATTATAATAATGAGAAATGTTGAATATAGATAAAGTGCACCTGTATTTGCATGAAGAGGGCAAGAGTGTAAAACCATCTTTACAACCTGGCGTACACCCGACCGTGATCGCACCCCAATCTCCCCGTCATCGACATTTATTCTAGTACGAGTGTAACGCCTTAAACCATGCGGTCACCCAGGCGAGTTTTTATTGTTCTAATGTTGTCCCTTGCGAGCGTTGGCACCACTCATTCCCTCAAGAAAATTCTAGATCCACCCCTGGTTTATTGAGTTTTTTCTTTAAATGGCTTCCCACTCTTCTTCTATGTGAACGCATGTACATTTCCTTTAAATTTTACCTTTCTAATGCCACCCCTATTGTGTAACTAAAGGCTAATAGCCTGAAGCCTTTAATATTTCCTAAACATAAAAAATCATTAGCTTACAATCCTATTTATATATCGGGTAAGTGATGACATATTTTCGATTTGATTATCTGAATCAATTGATTATATGACGCCTGGAATTTAAATAGAAAATATGTCATCACTTAACCAATATATAAATAAGATTTTATGCTTATAATTGTTTATGTTTAGGAAATATTAGTGAGTCAATTATCTCGATTCTTAAATATGAATGGAAACGTATGTTCTTTTTTTGTTTACTATGATTCTTTAGCAAAAGTATTTCTATTAATGGCGAGGTACTTATGAGACTAATGCGTTCACTGTTTAGTTTTTTGTTGTGCCTGTACTTTGGTCTTTGACACCGACACAAGGAACTAAACACAATAATAGAAAAGTGTTGAATTGCAAATGCAAAGGAATGCTTGTCTTGGGAGCCGACAGCATGTTGAAGAGAATAGTAGCACAAAGCAAAACCACCGACTAGTAACTACTTTTAGAAGTAGTAAACATCCGATTATTACCGACTCTTTACTACTTCTCAAAATCATTCGAATGATTTTTTCGATTCACTCGATTCTTTTTCAAAGAATCGAATGATTATTCGATTCTTAAAATCACTCGATTATGCCCATCACTAATACGGACTACTAATCACAGCCGAGTAAATATGCGCATGCGCCTTGAAATAAATAAAGAATAGCAGTGATAGAATCCGTCTCTATGGAAACATATACAAAATGAAAAGATGGCTACACGCGGACCTATTTCAGAAACATTTTTCTACAAATCTAAACACCCCGGGAAGAGCGGCTTCTAGGAAAGTGTTTTCTGAGAAATACCAAGTTCTCAGAAATATCAACTTTGCTTTTGTAGGTTCAACACCTCTATTATTTGGTTTATACTCCATTTATTAGCGTCATTTAATTTTTTGTAATTGATAAATTATGGATAGGCCTACTAGTGATTTTTCACCCAAAATATTAGTAGGCCCACATCTGTTTAGCACTTTCAGGCTATTGCAAACACTTATTATTTTAAGTTTGATAGTTAAAATAAAGTTATAAATATATTTATTGTGATTGTTCTTAACCTATATTTTAATATAAATACTGGAAATTTTCTCAACAAAGTTGTTTTTGGTTTCTTTGATCAGTTGACTGCTTGACGCACGCTCCGTGCTGTAGACTATTTTCTTTCGAATTTTTTTGATTGGATGAAGTCTCTTATTATCTCATTGGTTTAAACGGTCACGTTATTACGGATATTGAGACTGTAATCGCGAGTAGAATTTCTTATGGACCAGGAGCACGGAGTACGGACCACGGACCTAAGGATACGGAGTCTGTGTCTGGACCTTAATCCGCTAGCGACTCGCTACTCGCGGCTTTCAAAACTAGGGACGTAGCTTAGCTGCGAAACCTGACGTCACACTATAACTTATACGAAACATTTTATCTTATTAATAAACGCGGATGCTTATGAATAGTAGCTAGTCCCCAAATGCAGTGTGTTTCTGGTTTAATATAATTTTGAACTGTGATAATTTTCATTTCTAAAGTAGCAGAATCGAGACAGAATGAACTTCCTGATTTTTATCTTCAACATCACATGGAGGCAACTACAGTCAACTCTCGATTCTACGACCCCGGGAATAGCGTCCCTCTCGAAGTAACGACCCTTTTTGGGGGAACCGTGAAAAATGTGTGAAAAAAGGTTGAAAAGTTTAAGGAAATCGGCTGTAAAATGTGTTTGTTTTTATTTAGGTCGCCGCGTTGCAATTATCTTTGTGAGCGCTGTATTACTAGTAACTGGGGTGGGTCAGGTATAAAAAAAGACACCACCTCATCAATGCCAGCCAATATCACTTGACTCTGTCCACCTCCTCCCACAAGCAAGACAACGTTTCCCCGCGCGCGACTGCCGCTACATCACGCGCCAGGCTTGCTTTTGCCATTGTTATTTCGATTCTCGATTTGGTTACTATTTTGGTTTGATTTTGTGAACAATTTTTGACGACCCATTCTATTGTTTAACATTGTTATTTTGATTTGGTTACGTTTTTGGTTGGATTTTGTGAACGATTTTTGACGACCCATTCTATTGTTTAACATTGTTATTTTGATTTGGTTACGTTTTTGGTTGGATTTTGTGAACCATTTTTGATGACCCACGCTATTTTTTTTTAAATTTGATACGAACCTATAATTTTGACGAAATGAGTGAAAGGAGTACCTTCTTCAAAAAATAGGTAGGTTTTATTTTATTTAATTTTTCAAGTATTGTCTAAAAAATGCAATTTTTTCGTATGAAGGTCAGGGGTGGAACAAAATCTGTTAAAATTCCAATAACGACCCTTTTCCAGGGAACCGTGAAGGGTCGTAGAATCGAGAGTTGACTGTAGTTTAAAACAAGTCTTGCGAATGGTTTTAATTTTCCAAACTTATCGAATCTTCAAGCAGACACGACTCTCATATCGATGATTTTGAGTTTATTTTTCTGGCTCAAAGTGTTTTAATCAAAAATGGAAAGATTTAAAGTGTTTGGAATCTATTTTTATGAAAATTGGTTCGTTGTAATGTCAACTTTCCTGGAAATGGTTTAATCATTTTTATATGATTTTTTGTCTTTACCTTGCAGTTCCAAATTTAGTCCATCAAACCTTGGTATCAAGAAGGAATGCAAAATATAGTAGCCATCCTGGAGCCTACAGTTCTAGGTAGTAGATCATATACATTTATTTTAGGAAATATTTCATTTGAGGAAGCAGCTCTTTGAATCGCTGAAAGTATTTGCTTTTATCTAGCCGATGAACATCCATGTTAAGAAGTTACTCTTCAAACTGGTGGTCCAGTTTTTTTAGAACTCTCTGTACAATCCCAATTTTTAATGCTTGGGTGCTGTCAAGCATTGTTAAAACTCGCCTTCTTGACAGTTACCATGGTTAAAAATTTCTCGCCAAGATCCTGAGTGTGAATTGTTCAATGAAATTCCAAAAAATTACGTAAACTATTAATCGTTTTGACACAATGAGAGAATTCCCTTATAAATACTTGTCAATTCATGAGCCTTATCCATGGTTATGCTGGTTAATTTTTGATTTAGTAAAATGTCATCAAGTATGTACATTCTTAAATTTCGCAAAAATTTATTTTCTTATAGTTCCAGTTATTACTATAGTTTTCAAAAGTTCCTCTACTTTAAAAATTGTTGAAGCTCATTTTCACAACACCAACAAAAAAATTGTTTTTTTGAACTTTACCAACATTATCATTTAATTCATCCATATGTCAAATGATAGGAAACAAATTATTCTACATCTGCTCTAAGTTAATTTACAAACTCTATGGCCATGTACTCGATTATTATGTGTTACAGTACACACCACTAGTTTGACAGAATCAATATCAGTTTAAAAAAAAATCTTTGTTTGAATTCAATAAATAGTTCTTCTGCAGCTTTGTAAAGGCCTCCTTCACGAACTCACCAACGGTGAATTTTTCTTCTTCTTCTTAGCCCGCACATGCGTAATTTTGAACGAATCTACAGTAGCAGCAAACCTCTCCATTAAAACCAAAGGCTACCTATGGAAAGGGGCGGGTCACAGTGTTATTTTTTTTAAACAAAGTTACTCATCGATAAACAGTTTGGATCTACTGTCAATGTCAGAGTCTAGACTTGTTTCTGCATATCGATTACCTGCGTCTCTCTTTCTTCTTTTGCCAATTAGACATATCGCCACTAAGGGCCAGACTCATAATCAGACTTAGTGTGCCTCGAAACCAAACTAAGACGACACTTATATAATCTCGAATGGAATGGACCAGTTTCACCTAGAAAATTGACCTATTCCATTATGGTCTGGGTAGGTGCTGTCTTCTATTTAGTATAGTGCCGCACTTGAGGAGTGCTAAGTCTGACTACGAAACTGGCCCATTCCATTCTGGTCTAAGTGCCCTGTAATGTGCAAAGCACCGCACTTGTGGCGTACTAAGTCTGACTATGAAACTGGATCTACTTATGTTACCAATCATGTCCTATCCAACTTATTTTGCTAACTTAAAAATTATGTAAATGAATTTGATATATTCGCGAGCTTAGAAACCCAAAGACCATATTTTTACTACCATGTAATTTTCTAAAGTCCCGTCTACAGACTTCATATCCGTAAGGTGCGTAGTGGTCCGTAATATATTGACTGCAAACTGACAGATTGCTCTATCTACAGAGTCCTGGTACAGAAGTCCTTAGTTCTTATCACTCCGTATAAGTTGAGTCAAATTTATTTTTCTAAGAGTCAATCGATGCGGAATGCTAAGAACTATCAATCACAGAAAAGTAAATATGTGCATGCACATCGAAATGAAAGCACCAGTGGCAACGCAAGGACCCGTTGCTATGGAAACAAATACAAAATGAATTTATATGTTTACGGACTGAGCCATTTCGGAAAATTTAAAAGCGTCAGGAAGCATTGCATCTCTGAAATAGTTTACTGAGAAATACAAAGTTCTCAGAAAGAGTAGCGTCACTTTGGTGAGTTCAACTTCCCATTAGAATTATTAGATAACCTCTGTTTCACATTTCTCGTCTGCTTACGCCTTGATATAGATCATTTTCTTTCTAGGAGTTTAATTTGGTGTAGTCTCAGACTTTCTTATTGTTTGACCCGGACACGTAATCAAGGTTACGGACTGAGTAGATGTGATTTGCATTTCTAAATAGGCTTAGAGCCATTTATACTGCGTTTTAAACTGCTTTATGATTGAGCTCAGAGCAGCCTGAGTGGAGGCTGGTCACAATGTTCAACCAATCCATGAAATTTAGTTGTCATAGCAACCAATGCATGTTGCCAGATTTCTTGACTCACTGATAATGCTTGCACGGTAGTAACGTAACAACTCCCGCTATTTGGCAACCATGCTCCACAGCCTACCCACCACGCGGATCCTAAAGCAGTTTAAATCGCAGTATATGACTGCTGGGCATACTGACTGTAGACGCTGTTTTTATAACAAAACACTTTTTTACACATAAATAAATAGAATATTGCTCGAGTAGAAACATGGAGTTTAATTCTCTACACATGGTAATTTCAACCATTCTTGAATATAATATGTAATGAGCATTTTATGAGAAGCTTTTTAAATTAAGAGAAAATGCTACTTTTGATTCACACGTTCACCAAAAATAGAGATCAGAATCGGCAGAAACTCACACTCTGTATGTTGACCCATGGTGCATTGCGAAGCAAACTTAAACAGACGGTTATCAACATATTTTATTTTCTAGTGGATATACATATCTTTTAGATCGTTCTCCCGATGGAGATTATTTTAAATCTCCTCACAACGGCCAGCGAAGCTGTCTGCTTGCTTCTGGCTGTACAGCGCATGCGTTGTCAAATGCACATGCACGCTGATTTGAGATGGTCGAGTTAGAGATTTGATTGGTTCTTCTGTGCCGAACATCTTGGACAGAGCTTGTTTTTCGGCCAACGTGTAGATCCACAGGTAAAATCAAATTCCAGGACACTCTTTATTATTATTATTATTATTATTATTATTATTATTATTATTAGCACCGCGTCTTACTACCCGTTCGGGTTATACGCACTTACGCTAATGTGTAATGGTAGGGTGATTGTGAGATGAAATGGAGGACCTACAGTTTAACGTGGAATCCGAACCACGGTGGAGGCCTGGCATTCCCCACATTCACAAGATGTCTTGTCAGAGGTGAAGTAAGGGTTTGGCAATCAGATAAATCTGTGCCGGGACCGAGGGTTGAACCCCGGCCACCAGCACAGAAGTCTGACACCTTACCCCTAGACCACCAGGTCACCCAGGACACTCTTGAAAGATCTTCCAGAACTGTTAATATCCCCATGTGAAGAAAATAAAACTCCATGTTTTTACTGCAGCAATATTCGATTTTTTTGTTGAAAAAAATTGTTTGCTATAAAAAAAATGCAAAATCAATGGCCTTTTCTCATGTTCCCTACATCCCCACCTTAACGTCCTTGGATAAATTTAACTGAGGTAAATATTTTTTTTAAACTTGGAATATCATGTTTTCATTCTTTACATTTAAATAAGCGAAAAATGTTATAAAAATTGTGAAAGGAAAATGTTGTATTTCACATATTAAATTACTGTAAAAGGCTTTATCTTGACGAGGCATACAAAAAAAAAATATTATAAATTAAGGTTTTACACGATTAGAAGTGCCTCTCAATTGGATTCCTAGGAATACCTACGCCGCCTTATAAAAAGGGTGCATAGGACGAAGGAGGGTCAATAACCTCTCACCACCTGCACTCCTTTTCCCCTATTTCCCTTTTAATAGTCCGATAAGTTGACCAACTTCCGAATAGTAAAATTAGAGAGCTATACCTCGTCAGCTTCATCGTCTAGTATCAATTCAAGGAAGCTGTAAAAGTACCAACTGGGAATTGTAACAATTCCGATATTTTTAAAACAATTAATTCCTTCATGATAAATATCCTAAACTATACTCACGAACGAACGTATCTGTGGAAAGATCTGAATGAGCTGGTGGGAGTTGAGAATATATTAAATAAGGTGGTGTACTTATAGGAGAATAGGGAAGGTGGTGGCGCAGGCTAGTTACATATTTAAGAAGTTGGCGTAGGATGGGAGACTTTGGAAAAAGGTGGTGCAGGATAAGAGCACATGCAAGGAGGTGGCACAGGATAGTATAATATGAAAAGGGGTGGCGCAGGATAGGAGCACATGCAAGGAGGTGGCACAGGATAGTATAACATGGAAGGTGGTAGCGGAGGATAGTTGAAGATTGAAGAAGGTGGCGCAGGATAGCTGAAGGTTGAAAGCGGTGACGCAGGATAGGAAAAAATGGAAGGTGGCACGGGATAAGTGAATTTTGAAGAAGATGGCGCTGCATTTGAGAATATGTAAGGAGGTGGTGCAGGGTGGCTGAAGATTGGTGGAGGTGGCGCAGGATAGTAGAAGATAAAAGAATTTGGCGCAGGATAAGATAAGAGTTTTAGGTGGTGCAAGATATTCGTATATGGAAGGAGGTGGCGCATGGTAGTAAAAAAATTGAAGGAGGTGTCACAGTGGAGTTAAATAAAAAAAAGGAGGTGGTGGAGGATAATAAAATATGGAGGAGTTGGCGCAATATATAGGAGAACAATGGGAGGAGTTGGCACAATATAAGAGAATATTTAAGGAGGTGGTGCATAATAGGAGTAGATGATGGTAGATGGCACAGTATAGTAGAATATGAGTGTTTCAGGTTTGGTCGAGATCCGTCAGTTACTTCAAAAGTTATTAGAATAAATACATTCAAATGCGTCCACACAACTGTAACGTTGGAAAACTGCAACCCTGTACAGACCTTTGCAGCGTTGTCTGTTTTCTCGATGACGTAGTAAGAGGGGGTGAGGTCAGGCAACTGCGTCAGCGCGCCGTGCTTCAAGCTTGCCAAGATGCCAGTTGGAGTTGGACAGTGTTACGCAACGGTTGTAACGTGAACATCGAACTATTCAACCAGTGTTTAGCAAGGACCTACATTCATAATGAGTCACAATTACATAGGTAAGACACTTGCTGCATATAAGAGGCTTTGTTTGAATTTGGAAAGTTTTTTTTTCTTTGTCGCATAAGCGCGCGAATGAATCGTTGGCGGCCATTTTCTTCACTGGTAGTTGAATTGGCCGATTTTAATGGATTATTGGCTATTTGAATGTTAACAAGTTTATTGAATACACTCATAAAACAAATTATAGCATCAAATAGCTCTTTGCAATAGCCTTAGACCAAATATAACATGCTTTTCGACGAAATGTTTCATAGTCTTCGGCCATTTTGTTTTAGTCTTATTAATGGTTTAAATAGAAACAAAAAAAATATTCGAAATAATTACACATGTGAGTTAAATTTGAAAATATTAGGTTCTGTCCGCCTAGCGTCAAGGCCGTAAGTTACACCAAAAATAACGTTTAATTTAGTCAAGTAGGCTTCTGTATCACTTTGTTATATTTAATAAAGCAGGAACACTTTTTTAAAAGCTCGTTTCATCAGTACTTGTTTCATTACTGTCGAAACTTTTTTGGATTGTTTTGAACTCAACTAAAGTTATATTGCTGATTTTAAAATATTTAAGAATACTAAAGGCATACACATAATCCTAGGAAGTAGGCCTATTATTCTACTTTTGAAAGTGTTTACATTAAGCACGTTAACCTGTCGATTATCAATATAATACAGCAATCGTCATATTATTATTTTTCATTCTTTTTTTAAAAAATCTTATATTTTCTTTGTTGTACTTGCCTATCTATATTTGAATTCCCCAACAACAAAGACTTTTGTTTCTATGCCAAACGAAGGTAGATGGGCGTTGTCCAAAGTTAATTAATAATAATTACATGACCACAAGAGTTAAAATAGTAGTATAAAACAAATATTGGTTGGCAAGTATAGCTACTAGTATGCCATCCACAGTTTACAACTAAAATATGCATATAAAAAATATGGTACTAAATTAAAACTTACCCGTACACTATTTATACTTTGGTACTATAAGTATGTATATAGTTCTCAATATAGATTTAGTAAAGGTTCTAAATGTTTAAAATTAATAATAATAATTTCTAAAACAAATGCTAAGCCGCCAAAACACGGCGGACGGTTGTTGCTAAGGCCCAGCACACAAAGCTGCGACATACTTACAATCGACAAGACACACGCGTTTGGACTGATCCATTTGTCCCGCCGGTTGAGGGGTGTGAAGGTAGCAAATATTTCTGTACGTGGCTCCCGCGCTGCTTGTTTCGCGTCGTAGCCTTCCTGGTCCCCCCTCCACTTGTTAGAAAAAGCTTTATATAAATCTCCCCCTCCGTTTCCCCCTCCCCTCTTTTCTTCTACGCCTTCTCCTTTAAACAGCCCGGTCAGCCATTCTGTATGTGTCGCTGACACAACATATTGTGCACCGAAACAGATATAAAGTGTCTGCTTTGTGGTTGTGGCACAATCTTAAAAACAAACCGCCATTAAAGTCGGTTCTTACGTTTGCAAGGAATAAGCATTTATAACAATGGTGTGGTCAAAAAACGACTTATTTACGTAAGTGACTGTGAAAGCAAATTAGTATGAATCACATACATAATCGTTATTTGGTACACAAGCGTAGTGTATATTGTGTTTGAGAGTTCTACATCAACAATTTCGAAGTAAAAATGTTATATTATAAAACTTCGTATTCTGTCTATGTAAAGCCTCATAACCCACTGATGTGCAAACGGCCAGACGTAATGTTATCGAAGCGACCGCCGATAGATAACTCATCTATAATCAGTCGCAACCGCTGTGATGTTATGTTTGTTTTCTGTTTCAAAAGGGGTTGTTTACAGTGAAATATCGGGAAACTTGACGTCATCCAATAAGAATTGAGAAGTATTAGACATACTATATTAACATAATAGCAGTCCTTACGCCAATATTGACTAAAATGAAGCAAACCTAATTACGTGTACGTAAAGATAAGGGTGATAACTCTTCAAACGGGTGCGTTTGCGTAAGCTGTTGTAGACGGACAATAGTACGGGTATGATTGTATATAAACCATTAAACGTTATTGATCATTCTATTTCCGATAACAACGGACCAACGTAAGGAGAGAAAATTTATCTTACAAGACGTAAGCTGTGGAATGGTTCAACTCACATTATTTACATATCAAATATGGCAAGCCTGATACTTGATAACGATATGTTTATTATTGTTAATATGGTAACTACCTTAATGCCATTGTTGCGTAGATTACTCAAACTGTAAGACTGTTTGCCGCCTAATCGCTACTATTTGTTGCGACATTCCATTATGCAGTGTTAGGAATGAACATTGCCAACTTTTCAAATTAAAAGAAGACAAAAAAATACGGCCAAAACCGGCTACGCACCAAGATAAATGTTCAGAACCAGTTTAGAATTATATTCTAGTTTACTGCGAGATTACGAGCTTGGAAACTTCTCAGCGTCCTCCACCTGGTTACGAACTAGCTCATATCCGAGGGGGCTCGAAACTAGTGTCTGAAAATTCGCTCCTTTGGTACAGTTTCGCTACAAACATGGAAGGTGTACGTGATCTTACGACATACGCACCGCTGAGAATTTCAAACGAACTGGCTCTGAGGTGGATTAGAACTTTGGTGTGTAGAGGCAGCTTTAGACTATGGGAATAGACTGATATAACGATCTTGGAAGAATAAGAAGAAATGTTATATAAGAAAGATCTGTATCACTGTTAATATGAAAATGAAAAAAAGAGTATTACTGAAACATCTGTAGAAACTCGGGCGATAAATAAAATATGTCAGAGTTACGGTGTTGGGAATTGAACTCATCCTTCATTAACTTTCAACTGTGACGAGGGGGTCCGGCGACCTGGAGAGCGGATAAAAGTCAGAGAAAAATCAGGGAATTTTATCGAATTTTTCACATTTTCACCAAAAAAATACACACCGTTTATTTAGAAACTAACACATTTATTCCATTTAATAGACACCGTGAATCTAATTTACTATAGTTGTCCCTGTTGAGCATACTACGGCAAATCTCAATCACCAAGTGTCGTTTTTCCGCCCTTCTAAATTGCACCTTTAGCCAAAGTTGAGTCATGTCTATACGCATGCGTGAGAATTTTATTACAGTACAGGAAGAATAAACTTAAAAAAAAAAGTCTCACAACAATTTTAAATTGTAATGGTTCAGGGTGCTATATTAATGCCTCAACACGATCTCACATAAATCTAACTTATACCGTATTACTCAAAATAACCCATCGCTTTAGACTTAAATATTTTAACCCCTTCATAGAGTGACACAATTTCAGAGTGTGTGTGAGTCTAAAAATATGATTACATTAAGTTGCGATCTTAAAATAATGTTCGTAATATTATAATTACTGGAAAAGTTGAAAATTGGCTCTGGAAAACCTGAAAAAGTCACAGAATTTAAAAGTATAGTTTGGCAAGACACCCTACCCTGTATGTAAAAACGAAATAATACGGATAATATTTTAAAGAAGGATCTTGGATATTGTGGGGGAATATTCATCGTCATGTTTTGAACTTTTCAACGATGAACCATTTTCAAATATCTACATATTTGGTCTTACAGTAGCCCCATGGCTTCTTTGGTGCTGACTGACAACTTTAAATAGTTACAAGACCAAATTGCGTATCCCTACGCCGAATTAGATGATCTGCAAAAACATGTGATTAACAGCTGTCACTCATGACGGTCAAAATTTAGGTTTATACCTAAGTGTTGACTGTCAGAAGTCAGCTGTGAACTGTCAGTCAGCACCAAATAAGTCATGGGGCTACTGAAGCAAAGCTAAGCTACTGAAGCTTAGAAAATAACACCTCAATGTCACGGCGTTGAATCAATGAAAAACACCACAGACACCTACAAACCAATGTTCATCATAGGAACTTTGTCCAAGATTTAAGAAAAAGTTTACTTTCACGTATTCATACGTCGATTCATGTGATCGACAGCTGTCACTTATGTTGTATAGTAGCAATACCTATAAAATAACAGTAATAATATAGTAAAATAAAAATGTTATCCGCCTCGGTGGCGTAGTTGGCTAACGCGCTAGTTTCGTGTTGAGCTAGACAGCCGAGGACGGGGAGATCGAGGTTCGAATATAATTCGGGTGAAATGGGGGTGGTTTTTCCTGAATGGTTTTCCGTTATTCCTCCACGCAAATGTGAGTTCACTTCCTCTAAATTCAACCTTCCCAATTCCTAGTCTATAAGCGTAATTAGTACTTAAGCTAATCCGAATGGTCAGTAAGACGTGATACTAAAAAAAAAAAAGTTGACTCCAAAAAAATAAGTCTTGTGTCTTCTAGTTTATTTATATTGAAAATTTGACTATCTTTAATTTAAGGTTGGATCAGTCTTGGTCGAATGATTTTTCTTTAGAGAGAGATAAAAAAACACAATCCGTAGCACATGTCGATTGTGGCATGTAAAATCAACCTGGAAAGTACGAGAAAATATCTTTACCGGAAAAATTGGAAGGCCCTTTCGCTTTCGTTCATAGAAAACCTCGTGTGCGGATGTAATTAATTAGTCTGTTCAGAAAATGTACATTAAATACCTTAAATAATATATATATATAAATGCTAATTTTCTCTGTAAAGAAACACAAATTTCAACTCTATTTTGGTTTATTTTTGTCGTTTCATCAAATATGACAGGTGCGCAGAAAAATACCATACTAACGAATTATTCTTTCAAGTGAATGACTACGTGGTGATGATGGGAAAAAAATGGGTATCTTATGGTACACTCCGTTTATCTTAATAAGAAGCAATCTTACCTTGACAAAGAAAAACATTTATGGCCCTCTCTTTATAAGGTACATCAAAGTGGAGCCAATCAACGTAAACTGGTTTCCTTTCAGGATAAATGACGTATACATTTACTCAATTCGAGAAAACTTGTGGAACCCTATGATTGGGCTGGGACTGAACATATTTTGTTTTCAAAAGGATCTGCCACAAGATTCCTTGGGAGAAAAATAATGGGCAAAACTGAAAATGTTGATTTTGGTAGGAAGCCCATTTTGCAAGGCCTTATTTCATACAAGGACCCTACTGTATAGTAGTATTTCTGTAAGTTAAAAGGCCTTATTTCCTACAAGAATGTTACTATATATATAGTACCTTACAAACTAAATTAAACCAACCAACAAAGTTTTAAAATATGTTCTTTCAATTCTTATTTTTTGGTGCAGAATTTGTGTTATACCAACTTGTTTACAAACGGCATTATGTAAAATATTGCATGATATGGATGTTACTGTTGACAGTTCCAACTTGTAGACTTCAGACTACAAGCATCCTTGTTTGAAGAATAAATTGGTCAATACACTGAACTTGGCAACATCATCTTTGTTATTTTCCAAACGATTCTGTGCCGTTATATGTTTCGGTACATTTGCATATTCTTGCCATATCCTTTTTAATGATAGAATTGCAAAGATAATACATTATACGTTGGGTGTTTTTTCAAAAGCTTATAGTATTTGAACTACTTAATGAACTGAGATTAAACACGGACCACACATATTCACCTGCATTCATGTTATGTTTTTATCTTTCTTCTACGTTTTATTTTGTAACCAGGAGTGCCCAAAGATTAAAAACTTATCAATTTCTATCGCGCTTAGCGCTAGAAAGAATATAAAGAAGCTTTCAGTTATCCTTATGAAAATTGGCATAGATTTACTAACTAGGATATAAAAATAATGAGTTTTAACTGAACCGATACATTTTAAAACGTAAAAAAATAGTGTCCAAGGCTTCGGGCTAAAAAGGATTTAATATAAATAGAAAAATTACTAATGTTTGCCAATTATAAACAAACAAAAATTGAGATATTAAAGCAAAAATTTCAAAGGTTTGCCTAGAAAGAAAAATGTTAAATATAATAAAACGAAAACCTCCTCAATGTTTTCCTAATATGAAATATGAAAAAAATTCATGATATGTCTTAACAATAAACGGAAAAATTCCAAATGTGTGGATAATTGATATGTTTTATTTTATTTATGAAATTAAGTATTGGTCGCAACAGGGCGTTTAGCTTCTGACATTGTCCAACCCACTTCCTCAAGACTTTGGTTTGACTATCGACGCGGTCGATATTTAGTCTTTGGTCGTCATTATAAGCGCGGCCTCACCCCCTAGGGGCCCAATTGCCAGTGGAAGTAATGTTAGTCAGATAGTAGGATTCGACCTCATCGGTGGTCTTTGGGGTAAAGTTCTCGCATCAGGATCCGATATCCATGGGTTCAAACCCAGCCGAGGTCAACGGATTTCTCTTGAGCGATAAAAATCCGTAACACAACTTTCTTCGGAGGGGAAGTGCAGCCTTCTGTCCCATGTCGGTTGTGGTATGTAAAAGAACTCTGAAAAGTATGTGAAAATACCTTTCTCGGCCAAAATTGGCAGGTAATTTTGCTCTCGCTCATAGAAATTCTTGTGTGCTGATATCGGTTCAGAAAATTCACGTTTAATATCTCAAACAAATGAAAAGAGAACATTATATCTGTCCAAAATAAACAATAAAACACAAAGCGTCCTCTTGCGTATTGTGTTGAATTGAAGAATATGCTTAAAAAATGATCTGTTTATTTATTTGCCCTATCATATTCCAATTGAAAATTAAAATATGGTCGAACGACAGTTTGGAGAGCCTTTTCTGTCCTTTTTTCTTATTTGTTAACTCAGTTATTCTAACATGCAAATTATACTCCATGGAATATGGCGGTGTTAACTTTCTACAGATAGGAACTGAATTTAGTGAAATTTTGTAAATGTAGGAAACTCAAAAATTTGTTTTTTATATTTTCTTATAACAGTGCTTCCCAAACTTTATAAAACCGCACCACAAATACTAGAACGACACATACTTGCGACCCATCAATATTTAATGGATTGTTTTACTGATTTTTTTTCGTGTTTTTAAATTTATAATAATTTCAATTTTTTACACATTTCAAAACTTTTTGCTAACAACGGTCTGGGAACCACTGATCTGAAAGGTTCTCCTGATCGCCGATAGGGCATATCTGTGACGTTGGCGGTGAGTCAATCGTTTGATACACGCAACAATGTTCAAGGTCAAGTTTCGTTATTTCAGCTTATTTTATAAGATTGAGCTGACGGCTGTCAAGCGTCAGCATATTATGATGCATTAGGTAATTTTTATGGACATTGGCGCACTCAAAAATGTTCTTCTGGGGATGAGGGCAATCCAGTTCAAAACATTTTTTCTTGCGTTATTTATTTTTGTTAACATAATGATCTTTAACTATAGAGGTATAATTTAATTTTGCTATGAAGGCACTTTTTTCAATACAAACATTTTTTTTCTCTCTAATCAACACTGATATTATTTTACCATATGAGTGTTATTTTGTTAAATGTATTGATTTTATCCGTCAAAAGTGACAGCTACAGATCTCATGGCTTGACGTATGAACACGTGAAAGAAAATCGAGAAACTTTTCTATATGCCATTAAAAGTTCTTCCTTTGAAAATTGGACAATAGCATGCTTAGCTTTCCTGCTTAGTGTTTTAGGTCCTTATTTCCCAGAACTCTGTTTAGAAATGGAAACTGTTGGTTTTATAAAAATATATTTCAAATAAAAGTCAATTTTTATTTTTAATGTATCTCAACTTTGAAATTATTATTTCGTATCTCAAACAGTTGCGGGGATGAGATTAAAATTGTAGATATCCACCTATGTAAAATAACCTTTAAATCATTTTCCCTGAAAAGTGTCCGCCATTTTGTTTATAATGTTTAACAGTGTTTAGATACAGCTTTATAATCAAATGCATTAAAGCCGATTACGAGAAAATCTTTATGTTCTCTTTGCGCTATAAACTACCTTTAATTCAAAGATTAGATAAATAATTCCAAAATAGTCTTTGGGGAACATTTTGAAAGCCCTAAATACTAAGTTTTAACCCAATCAGTAAAATGATTTCAGCTCTAGACCAATATACATACAGAGAAAATTGCAAAAACAACTTATTTGGGTTCGGGGGTTTGTGAAACGTCGAAATCCATTAAATTCTCGAATGTCGATCTTTTTTGGCGATCACAATTCTTCTTATGCTTTCCTAAAGGTCGCAAGAAAGGCAAATAGTTGAGGACTCTACTAAAATTATAATTTCTCTGTAGATTTGCACAAAAATCACAACCTCTACGCTTACGTCGGCGGATGGGATGTACTAAAAACCGTGTGACTAAAATAAGACGCTGTTCTATGTGGATGAACGATTGTGAGCTGCGCGAAGCCAAGGGAGCAAATTGACGCGATGGTAAGCGAACAAAAGCGGGAGGCGCAAATTGAGCGAATTGACGGATTGGTAAGCGAACAAAAGTGGGCGGCACAAATTGAGCGAATTTACGTAATGGTAAGCGAAGAAAAGCGGGCGGCGCAAAGTGAACAAATTGACGCAATGGTAAGCGAACAAAAGTGGGCGGTGCAAAGTGAACAAATTGACGCAATGGCAAGCGAAGAAAAGCGGGTGGCGCAAATTGAGCGAATTGACGCAATGGTCCTGCGTGGGTGGATATTAGAAGCAAGCGACAAGAGTTCAAATCAGTGACCATGAAGTCGTCGTCAAGGAAACGTGAATTCAGACCATTGTTAATATACTACAAATAAAAAAAAATAAGCTAAACGGAAATATCTCAAGCAAAATAATACTCTTTTCTTGAAAAGGGAATCTTACGTTGAATTTCACCAATTATATTAAGAAAAAACACATTCAACATTTTTAAAAGATATTAAAAGAGGATAATAATTCCTATCTTCCATTTCTTTTCCGATTGCGATGTAAAATAGGAATACGGTAACTGTAGGGAGACGGTAAAAATCAAACGAGAAATACATTAGTTAAATGATACTACTATAAAGCCACATGGCTGACTCACCCACTGACATTAATGTTTATCCACTTACAGATGAGCTAGAAACTTGAAATTTGGTAAACTTCTAGCTTCTAGCCTGTAACTGACGGGAAAATTCCAAAAAAAAATATTTTAAAATGTAAATCCCCCCAAAAATTCAAAATGTCGGAGCAACTTTAAAGTCGGTGTGGACCTTTCTTTGGAAGTCTCTTGTGGCTAACCGGTAAGACCTATCAAACAACGGCTCAGGAATTACATTAGTTTACATCCACTTGCAAAGAAAATCCACTGGGGTTTTGGGGGCGGAGCCCCCAACAAACAACGTGAGTCATTAATATACAGTACTTTATTTTGGAAATGAATTGTCGGTTACAAAGCAAAGACAAGAAGTTAAAATAGAGCGTCAAATGGATTAAATTATAAAGTCAGTAATAATTTGATATGTATCGGTTTGTTTATTTTAAAACACAAATCGTTAGAACCGGGGCCGGATAATCGCGACTCTAGTGTATTTGATTGAGCGCGTCAATCGCCCGAGATACGTCTAATATCTCTGATGAGTCCAAGTCAGCGCTTTGTTCCTTTCCTTTTCTTTTTTCAAAATTATGTGTCGTCAAGACTCATCTACAGTCCAATTTAAATTTAAAAGAGTTACCAAAACAAATTTAATGCATTTATATGTAAACTCGTGTGACTGTCCCTTTTCACAAATAATATCAATAAATTAGCACTAATAATATGAGAAAATATTAATCAATGTTGTTCATTAAACAGTATGTTCGTATTTTCTTAAAGTTCTTTCCTACCAGAACCCCGCCATAGTTTACTGTAAATTGCATATAGTCAGAGTAAACTTGGGTCGTGACCTTGAAGGCACCAGAATCTGTGTATATAAGTGTACGTTGAGTTGTGAGCATGCGCAGAAATTGTGAGCCTGCGCGGGTTCAAAAATTAAACAAAATGCACATAGTAACGTTTCATTAGCTCTAGCATATCATGAGTTCAAAACTTGGACTATCTCTTCTCTACTCTCTTCTACAATTACTTTTTTATTTTTAAGTTGCATGAATAGAATTTTAGGTTTGCGTTAACATAAAATCAAACATGCATCGGGGGGGGGGGGGGGAGCCATCGCCCCCCCCGCGTACTGGATGTTAGGAATTTACCAAAGATTAAAAAATTTNCCCCCTGAGATTCTGATGTTACGTATATATCAGAAGTTTGAAACATTTTTCTTAGGTTTTATCTTATTTTCAAAGGACAAAGATTCCCTTAAAAAGCGTCTTTTGATGAGTCTTCCCGGGGCGGGGGGCAGACCCCCCTCCGTACTAGTGGATATTCCATACCCCTCAGACCCTTGGTTTGCCCCCCCTAGAGAAAAATCCTGCGGGCGCCCTTGATCAGAGTTTTAAAACTCTACCTTGTACACAGAGAAAGTATATACACTCAGCCTTAGTGTAAAAAAACATGCCAAGCAGGTCGCGGTGACGATTACTACCTGTTCAGGTTATTGCACTAATCACGCTAGTGAGTTAGGGATGAATTTAGAGGAAGAGTACATACATTAGCGTGGAGGAAGAGTAGAAAACCATTTGGGAAAACCTACTCTCATTACACCCGAACAGAATTCGAACCCAAATCTCCCTGTCATCGGCAGTCTAGACTAAAACGAGAGTGGTGCATCAGACTATGCGGCCACCGGAGCAGGTCGCGGGGAAGATATATATCTCGGTCGATGTCGGTTAAACATACCGGGTAGCTCGACCCTCACTGCGAATCTTGCTGGTCGCGGCTGTTTTCAAACCCCCTTAGAAGCCACAGTGGTGGTGGAACCAGGGGGTGGGGCATTGCCCTTGGAAATAATTTTCTTCTCCTTGGACTTAATTTGCCCCCCTCCCCCAGATATATTTCAAACCCCCTGATAACGAATATGAAGCTGAACTCCAAATGACTTCTGAATGCATTCAATTTTCAAATTTAGCATCAGGAGGCATCAAAACGTTTAAAAAATATATCAGGTAAGAAGTCCTCTAAATATCTTCTAGGGCATGCAAATTTCAAAAATGTCTTGTTGAGGACCATTTCTAATAGCTTCTATGGTTTATACATATATATGATTACTCAAAACTTCTTCTAGAGGTATCCAATTTTCAAAAATTTACTGAAGAAAGCCCACTTCAAATAACTTATATAAGCATCAAAGTTTCGAAAAATGTCTGGTGAAGACTACTCCACATAACATATAAAAATAAAATATTCAAAAAGTGGGGAGTATGAGCACTACAAATCGCTTTTGGGGACATCCAATTTTAAAACATTTATTGAAGGGGGAAGGAAGGCCCTAAAAAACTTTCTTATTTTTGCTTTCAACTCTTATATAAATAAGGTTCCGCTGTCAATGAAGAATCACATTAGTAAACACTTATAATCTTTTTTATTTTGTATAGCATCATCCAATGAATCGTGAAAGTATTAATGATAGTGCTGACCAGGGCCTGAATTTTAATTACCTAAGAATGACAAAAAAAAAGTTACCTAGAAATTCTAAAAACTTACTTATAATTTTCAAAATGACTTTAAAATACTCGTATTAGCAAAAAAAAATTGTTATAAATGCACACGACTAAATCAAACAGTCACTTGACAAATGTAAAATGCAATGGAAAGCTTTTAACGTTATTAAACTTTTACTTTCTGCTAAATATAACATTGTTTTACAAATATCTGCTTTATAAGTAATAGCTACTAGCTTTCAACGCAACCGTCTCCAGCTTAGTTGCAGTCCTACCAGGAATGTGTAATACCTCCTTCAGATGTAATATATTTCTACTACAAGGAGATCATGAGCAGAGTTCATATAGTTACGAGCATTGTATGTGACGAACCTTCCCCCTGGACAAAGGTGCATTAGTGCTGGCTAATCTTTCCACTACTGGGCTTCAATTGTAGTCCAGACGCGCAATATATACATACATACACATACACCCTTCCGCTGGGTTCAATTAAGGGGAAAATCCCGAAGTTTTACCCACGTGACTCATGGTAAGCGCCTCAATCACGTGCGTGAAGCCATCGGAGAAGAAGATTGAAAAGAAAAATGCAACAAATCCTTCCCGCCAGCGACCTACGCAGGACGGAAAGTTCGTTGGTCCCCAAGCGGATTACCTGCGGGTGAACCTCCTCATAAACCCAAAGTAGGAAATAGACCAGAGTAGCGACCAACGTTGATCTCCACCACATACCGCTCCCCCACCTGAAACATTAGTTCCAGTGACGACTTCGTGTTTCTCTATCAAATACCGATCTGCCTATTACATCCCAGATTTGATCTTTTTTTTCGTATGTTTTTGTTGTCAGGGCATATGACAAATAATATATAACACCATGTAGCTTCAATATTTAATCAAATTTTTCATTTACCCTATTCGCTTATGAATTCTAAAAATTGTAGACTGTTGACGCGGGAAACGGTCAAACTCGACCTGCAGCAACTTACCGCCACCGCGAGGTAGAACTGTGCACTGGCCGCGATGCTGCCCACCGGTCCGCTGCCGGTCTGAGCACGTCCATTAGATAAAACAGGTTACATCTGTCCGCCACCTCGTTGGTGTGTGAAGACCTTAAGCGGGGTCGCATACTTGTCTACACTGAATATCAGCTCTGAGGGAAATCCATGGTTACTATTGGGAAACAGCGTTGTCATTAACTCGTTTTTGTGTGGTCATTCTCCTCTCAAATATAAGAAGTTTCACAACGCTTGTTAGTCGAGGTTGCCAGTAGCTCCTTCTTACCCCCCAGCACAACACCTTCAGACATAACCGAGAGCGAGGAGATTTGGCAACAGTTAACTGATAGGTAAATAGAGAGAGAGAGCGAAGATAAAGCTTTTCTTCAGAAGACATGCAGTTTCCTAAACAATTATATTGGCTGAAGCATTTGCGAGATGGTCGCTTCCAGCATATTCCAGACGGTAGTTGCGAGTTGAAGCAGCTATGGCACACTCGCCAGTCGTGAACATGTCCTGGAAGGCATGCGCAGCAGCGTTTTCAGAGCCTCTTGCACCTGGCAAAAGCTGGAAGGCTTGAAGACCCGTCTCGCACGAGATTCCTGCGTGACATAATGGATGCCATTCGCGATACGTCATGTTTACGGCAGTACTATCTATACGCTATCTTGATCTAGCATCCATTTGGCATGCTAAGGGCCCAACATGCATTTGCAACCTGCAAATGATATCTAGACAAGTGTGTGGCCTCACATAGGTGAGCACGATGGCAAAACACGTGCGATCGCGCCGACAAGCAGAACAACAGTTGGGGCTGCCTCAAGCCCTTGGTCATTATTTTATGTCCTATAAGAATTTCCTATTCGTCTATTTTTGACTGCCTCTATGGTCTAGACATTAGTGGTCAGAGTTTCAGACTGCGGATACAGACGTCCCGGGTTCTATCCCCATCGTTTCCTGATTTTCTGTGAAGCATTGTGTATGTGATGGGTTCAACTCTGTCTCGTGAGGACAAATGGGAAGTTACTTGAATGAAAAAGCAACGGCTCCGGTCTATAAAACTAATAATAATTTCCAGAGGGTTCGAAGTTTTGACCACATGATGCCCTTTATCCGTAACCTTCAACCGGCGGCC
This sequence comes from Timema shepardi, assembly GCA_902151425.1. Taxonomy (NCBI): domain Eukaryota; kingdom Metazoa; phylum Arthropoda; class Insecta; order Phasmatodea; family Timematidae; genus Timema; species Timema shepardi. Next base: position 74,050 of record CABFVX010000827.1, read on the forward strand.
GCCCTCTCAGTATGGCTCGCTTGCTGACTTAATCTGTGAAAACATGGAAGAGGTGTAGGTCCAAGAGAATATACATGTTTTTTCTATAGAGTAACGAGGCATGTTTCATACTAGAAAAAGGGAAATAAATATTATTATTTTACTTGTTTTTTAAAAATCTTGCTACCTTCCACGTTAAACGGAGAATACAGCCTGTGCACTGATCTTTTGAAGTGGTATTTAGAGTGCTCTTGCACGTAATTATTTAATTATAGTTGGGTATTTACCCATACAATCAACATAAAGAGAAGCTGAAATTTATTTATGCTATGCGTTGATAAACAATTTAAAGTTATGTTGCTCCTAATTCTATTTACAACATGTCCCATAAATGTAACTAGTAATAATTTATTAATCATTACAGATATAAAGTCTTCCAATTCTAGGTTATAGCTAGTTTTGGTCTCTTTGAAGGTAGTTGCATATTTTATTTATTCGAGAACATATTATCAGGTGTAAGGCCTACTTTTCATATCGCCATTCACTGAGAATATACCAACAGGTGTAAAGTATTCTTTGCATATCTCCAATCATTGAGAACATACCATCAGCCGTAAGGCCTGCGTTACATATCTAAATTCTTCGAGAACATACCATAAGGTGTAAGGCTTGCTATAAATCTCTCCATCCATCGAGAACATACCAGTTGCAAGGTTTGTTTTAGTAAAGGGTTGATATCTCTTCAACGAAGGCTTTATTTCTCGAGATACCGTTGATACGTCCTCCGTCCAATCAACACGCGAAAATAATCTGGGGGTACAACAAGAATGCTTGTCATTTCATACGCACTTGTAAAACTGTCCTGTGTGAAAAGGAATACCAAGACTTGGCGTTTTAACTTAAATATACATTTATTTTGGTAGGGAGACCGTTCTGAAAGGTATTTTTTTATATAATACCATTGTGTTATGGAAAAAGACCTTTCCGGACGAAATTCCTAGCAAAATCAGTGTATAGCCTTCTTGTAAAACCCAGTTCGACCCGCATGAATGTCGATAAAGTTAACTTCGATTCTTTCTTTAGAAGTAAAATAGTTTCCGAAAGCTTTTAGCGATTAAAAAAAAGTAACGAATTTGATCAGTCTGTATTGATAAGAACTTCAAAAGTAAGGAAATTCCTAGAAAAGCCAGAGAATTTAGTTTTACGGGGATGAGTTATAGAATTTTTTTTAGGTAACTGGAACCAAGCTATTTTTACAATAATTTTTAAAATACTAAACTATTAGTTTTATCTCCAGAGTATGCGATTTTTTTGAAATATTGCTTAATACCTATATGTTGTGATATATTTAGTAATTTTTCCCTTCAAGTATTTGCAGTTATCATTGCGAACCACGACCAAATACAGTCCAATTTTCATAAGAACCTTATCTGACAGATAGAAAAGTTACTTTAATTACTTTTACGTGTTCATCCGTCAAATCATATAAAATGCAGCTGTCAATTTTGATAGATATTATCAATACCTATAAAATAGCACTAATATTGTAGTAAAATGTTATCCATGTTTACCACCACAACAAAAAGTTTTACAAATTGTTTTTCTTATTAAATTTGTACTCTAAGTACATTCACGCATTATTAGTCGTAATAAACTGCATTTCTATGCTAGCGGCCGGGGTTCAATCCTCGCTCCCGGCAAAGATTTATCTGATTACCAAACCCTTCCTTCACCTCTGACAAGACATCTTGTGAATGTGAGGAATGCTAGGCCTCCACCGTGGTTCGGATTCCACGTTAAACTGTAGGTCCTCCATTTCATCTCACAATCACCTTACCATTACACATTAGCGTAAGTGCGTATAACCCGAACGGGTAGTAAAACGCGGTGCTAATAATAATAAACTGCATTGATTCAGAGATTCCGAAAAACAAACAATAACATTACTTCCTTCACGGGCCATTCACTAGGCATAACTTTTGAGCTGAAACCTTATCGACTTATTTTTCAGAACGTGTCCCCTCGGGTAATCTGCAAGTCATGTGGTATCGGTAAGATGGGCACCCATCGCATTACTGTGAATTTGCACGTTCACCGAAAAACAAAAGCGGCAGAAAAGTGATCACGTGACGAGCTTTAAACCAATCACAGGACATCAACGTGAGCTACGTTGCCTGTTCGGTCGCGACTTTAAATAGTCTCAGCTTTCTCGGTTCTGCGCGAAAACATCTGCTCCGGAGACCCAATAAAATTTCCGAACCAACCTACTCGATCAGTGCGCATGCTACTTTCTAAGCCAGAGATACAGTCAGACAACTGCATCTACTGTTGCGAGATGATTTGAAATAATTTCGTTGAACGGGAAGCGTGCGTGTAGCTATGCGTTGATTTGTGAAACATGCAACGTTAACATAAATTTGAAAGAACTATTTATCGACCAGAAAATAAAAATGTTGTTTCTAATTTGTGTTGCAAAGGATCATGGGTATTTCTGTTAGCCTGTGAATTGTTGCGCCACTCAAAACACATCCTCTTCCCCGTTACAATGAATGTGTAAATCAAGCTTTACACGATGTAGTACAGAGAAGTATCGGATAAAACTTAACCAAGACGTTTGATTGAAAGATATGGAGACGTGCTTTGTACCACCTGTTTCCTTGGTTTGTATACCGTTGGATTATTTTTCTTGTGGAGTCGTCCGAAAGTTGAAATTTGTATAAAATAATTACCTTCCACGTAAGAAAGCACAGGAGGACGCATGCTACATTAACTACGAACATGCCAAAACAATATTTGGTGACGTCGAAACGGTATTGTTGTCGACGGGTATTAATTCAAACACTTCGTGTAGTTCACTATACGTGTTAATAAATAGGTATAAATCAACTATGTGTATTTTCATTGTTTAAAAACGTGTGTTTCGTAAAAGAATGACTATTTTTTTTTAGAAAATATGGGCATTGAAAACCAATACATGTCACTCAATCTTATGTAGACCTAGACACCTTGCAATATTTGTCTGGTTTTTTCCCCCTCGTGATTCCTTAAACGACATATAATTTCATTTAAATGCCCTATTGTTTACATTTTAAACTGGTTCATTGCCTTTATAATTAGGCTGTGTGTCAGTTTTGAAGTGGTCAAATTGTAAAACCTATGCATTTATGTTTACATTATGCATTTTATAATTAGGCTGTGTGTCAGTTTTGAAGTGGTCAAATTGTAAAACCTATGCATTTATGTTTACATTATGCGTTATTAAAGCTTTATATTATAAACTTCACGATACCTAACTCTCTTCATTTCTTCAAAATAAAAATTGAAACTTGATTTTAATAACGTTTAATCTTCATTATTAGAAATGTATCTCAGTAGGTCAAATACCGTGTCTACAACAAAAAGGCGCACAAGAGTTTACTGTATTATTGTATTAGAAAATCATATTAGAAATACGATTATTTAATGAAAATAGCCCATTATCAATATTGGATACTGATATTGTTAAAACTTTTGTAACGTTTAGAATGGGTGTGGCATAAAGATTAAATTATATGGCCTTGAACTCTTTGTGAAACCAGTAGGTTAATAGGAAGATAGCCTATAAAATTGTTTGGACGTTCACAATTTAACGCACACCACTTGATTCATTTTGTAGGTTGTTTAAAATTGTAGGCAGAGGTACTATTCGGCACTCAAATGTTTAGGTTTTGAGTCTAAAACATTTAATTCCACTTGCCGCGTTACCGCTACGAACGTTACCTTCAACGGCTGAACACTCGACTGAATTGAAAGCTTGCTGCCGCTTGGTATCTCACGAGCTTAACGTGCCACGTCATCACTGCAGCGTTGCCAGACCTACGGAAATTTGACGATTTTATAGTGCATTCTGGTTATCGATGTAGTTACCTTTTTTATATATAACAAATATAATTATTATGACTTGTTAAATTTTAATGTATTATAAAATAACTGTATAATCTCGCTGTGCTAACTACAAATTATGTTAATATACATAATGTTATCTAACAATAATAAATATTTTGTCTGTTTATCTGGATTTTATTATTATTATTATTATTATCATCATCATCGTCATGCTGGTTGCCTGGTGCTCTAGGGTAAGGTGTCAGCTGGGGTTCTGGGGTTCAATCCTCGGTCCCGGCACAGATTTATCTGATTACTAAATCCTTCATTCATCTCTGACAAGACGTGTATTAATCACAACTTGTGAATGTGAGGAATGCCAGGCCTCCGCCGTGGTTCGGATTCCACGTTAAACTGTAGGTCCTCCATTTCATTTCACAATCACCCTACCATTACAAATTAGCGAACCCGAACGGTTAGTAAGACGCGGTGATAATAATAATAATAATAATAATAATAATAATAATATGCTAATATCACGAATTAACTATTACAACCAATATTATATATTGGGTAGCCTCCCTGACTAACCCGCAAATCCATGGTTCGATTCCCGAAAAGGAGCACTCTAGTTAATTTTTCATCCTAGCTGTTCCCTGTCTCAAGGCGAATCGTGGTGCATTCACTTAAAATTCATCCTGTTACAGCGGGTACACTTCCTTTAAATTCAACCTTTCTCATCCTTAACTCACTAGAGTAATTAATACATATGCGTATACACTGAACAGGTACTAAGACGGGGTGCAAAAAAGAAAAATTAAGCAGATCTTAAAAAAAATTACATGTTTAAGCATTTCGTAATTAGCAACAGAATCCCCTTCAGACGATGCTGAACATTTTTAATGAAGAATTATATTAAAACCATGATTTGTTATGGGTCTACAGAGTGCCCCAGAATAGATTGTACCACCTTGGCAACACTGTTTAAAACTGCTGTGCGCCAGTAGCTTTCATTTTGACGTCGCATGACCTTGGAGCTTTCACCGTAAGGCTGTTTTCAGTGTTGCCTGTTCAGGCGCAATGGCTCTTTGTAGAAGCGAGAATATTTTTTCTCTGAATTTCTATATTCTCCCTTACGGAAATGGTGAAGACGGCGCTATACTACGAAATGTAAAACTGTATCTTCAACTTATAATGGTTTTCTTATGCATTTCACTTGGTGCTGTATGAGTAGACACACAATTTCTTAAATTTTGTAAAGCTTGCAATTTGTGTGATGATGAACAACTACTGTCAACGTTTTCTTCTGCACCCAACCCTCAAAGATTACTTTGTAATGTTCTAAATTAGCAAATCCTCGTAACTCTTAAGACACATGCTGACATATGGAGAATATTCCAAACATGAGTGATTGACTTGAACATGGCGGTGAATACCTAGAACTAGTGTTTGTGTAACATAAAAAACAAAACAAAAATATTTAGTGATAAACAGATACAGTCAACTCTCGATTCTACGACCCCGGGAATAACGTCCCTCTCGAAGTAACGACCCTTTTTTGGGGAACCGTGAAAAATGTGGGGAAAAAGGTTGAAAAGTTTAAGGAAATCGGCTGTAATATGTGTTTGTTGCCTTTATTTAGGTTGCTGCGTTGCAATTATCTTTTTGAGCGCTGTATTACTAGTAACTGGGGTGGGTCTGGTATAAAAAAAGACACCATTTCAGCAATGCCAGCCAATATCATTTGATTCTGTCCACCCCCTCCCACAAGCAAGACAATGTTTCCCCGCGTGCGACTGCCGCTACATCACGCGCCAGGCTTGCTTTTGCCATTGTTATTTCGATTCTCGATTTGGTAACTATTTTGGTTTGATTTTGTGAACAATTTTTGATGACCCATGCTATTGTTCAACATTGTTATTTTGATTTGGTTGGATTTTGTGAACGATTTTTGATGACCCACGCTATTTTTTTTTATTTGATACGAACTTATAATTTTGACGAAATGAGTGAAAGGAGTACCTTCTTCAAGAAATAGGTAGGTTTTATTTTATTTACTTTTTCACGTATTGTCTAAAAAATGCAATTTTTTCGTATGAAGGTCAGGGGTGGAACAAAATCTGTTAAAATTCCAATAACGACCCCTTCGAAATAACGACCCTTTTCCAGGGAACCGTGAAAGGTCGTAGAATCGAGAGTTGACTGTAGCTACTTAGACTCTTTCAAGTTATCAGCAAACTCTCACAGAGAAGATGAGCTTTATTTTTTACTATTACCTATTTCGTTACTAGACTATATCCAACGATAGTAATATAAAACAGTATTATTTTGTTTTCTTTCCAGTTTAATAGAATAATGCTAGAAGTTTCTTTTTCTTACGTAACTTGTAATTCATAGCGTTATCGCTATTTTAAATTCGTGGAGGTTTACTTATTCGTAGTCATTAGGAACCCGAAAGTGTATCGCAGCACTTACAAAAGAACTCCACCTATTCCTATCTTGAGCTAGTTCTATCCAGTTCACCACATGACACCCTATCTCTTTTAGGTCCATTCCATTATCCTCCCATCTATATCAAGGTATTCCCAATGGTCTCTTCTCATTAAGTTTACCAGTCGTGTAAGTTTTTAAAAAAACGGTAAAATTAAGTGAATAATTTTTTTCCCTACTAATCTCACTACAAGCTATAAATTCACTATTCCGAGGAAAAATTTACTTGAAGTTTGGAATTTTGCGATGTTGTAAAATTCCTTCCAAATGTACACTGGCTTGAGTATACTGTGTACTGTTGGCAAATAAACGCGTGGGCATTAATCCTTCCGTAAGGGAGATATTGATCATTGCCTTATGGTCTTGAGTAACATTTCTATTTTGAACACTAAGGCATTTGAACTGCGTGTTTACAACATGTAATATATCTTTTGTTGTAAAAGTATTCAAACTTTGTCACTAGCCTAGAGATATTTTGAGAGAAATATGACTACATGCTGAAAACTATCTAACAATTTTTTTATTTTTCTAGAGTAGAATATTATCCATAACAAGTAAACTGAACAAGCTGTTGGATGGGTTGGGGGGCGGGGAGTTTGGTAATACGTTTTTATTTTCACACTGGCCAAAGTCTCTGAGTGTATATATACTCACCAGTTGCGACAAGGTTCTAACTGGCTAAAACTATGTTCAAGCGGTTACATGAATGTCAACACAACACTTTAAAGGGTGGGGGTAGCAAGACTCGACATGTCTTAATATACAACCATAACAAAACCACGTGACCTTCTCGCTTTGCTATTGGTTCTACATATCCTCTCCCCTCTTCTCTATAAAATTGTATTTTGATTTTTCTGCATACTTTCTTGGAATGATGTATAGTTGACAAAAAAATTAATGACAGCATTTTTTTTATCTTTCATATTTTTAAAGGTCTAGAAATTGCAATAGAAATCTTTGTTGTGATTGTTTTAGATTCCATTTTAATTCTAATTTGCGTCTAGTAAGTTTATAATATATTTTTTATTTTATAAAAGGAATTCGTATTTAACTATTTTATTTTGAGGACAAAATAAGCTTAAGTAATGTACTTCAAAAATTCAGTGCGAACTTAGTGTCGCTTTTTCAAAACATCTTTGGTTCTATACCTTCCTGGATTGAAATGTCTATGATCTGGGACAATCAATGAGAGTTACATTTCCTTCCTTCTGGATTTGCTTTTGCTGTGCGAGTTGGTGCTTCAGTGCAACTTAGTTCGGTTAATTGTGCAAGGTGTTAAAAGCAATGAATATTTAAGGTACGTACGTTTTTTATATTCACTATTTGTTGAAAATTTTATAGTTACTTTATATGCTGATACACAAACAATTTATAGAAACGCCTCCTTACCTGCTAATCTTCGTTGCCTGGGTCTTTAAATGACGCTATGTACCGTAAGCTTAGACTTTATTATTATTATTTTAATGTAAAATAATGTGCTCGAAAACGTTTTGCACATTATTTTAAGTTTATTCTTTTGTTATTTTAGTATGTATTTTCCCCATTGTTATTTAGGATTATCCTTAAAACTATGAATGTTAATTATAGGCAACTCTATGCTGACACCGCCGCCATCTTGATTGTATGTTTCGTGAAGTAAACTTGCTATACTATCCGTTCAATCTTGCCTTGTCTCAAACTATTTTACATTAATATATTTTTATGCTCACTTAAATTTTCATTATATTTTGAATTTATTGATTCACTTTTGATTTTTAACTTCAAAACCTAGTCTCTCTTGTTAAATATATGTTTTGAATGTCGTTCACAGGATTACTGATCAATTTTTTCAAAGAATTAAGGATATATATTTTTAGAACGGAATGTAAACTTATTTAATTCGTACGCCTACATACCATTTTGAGAGCTATGCGCTTGTAAGACTAGGGCAAATAAAAAGTGTATCATAATTATTTAATATTCTTTTTCAACCTAATATATCAAATCACCATGATTAACTAATCGAGAAAATACAAACTTTAAACTATTTAATTTCAAAATCGAGAGATGAGTTGATTGTTTTTCTGGGTGAGATATTGTTTACTATGAAGATGTGTAATTTTTAATACCTAGCTTTTAACTATACTCAAAACAACATAATTACATCTAAGTAGATTTATTAGACATATGTAAGAATCACATTTAGTTTGTAAATAAATAATTTTTTCTGTCCTGTTAATCTAAGCTTGATTCATCTCTTAAGTGTAGGCTATTCCATATGCAATAATGGGTTGGAATTTATATTAAAATGTTTAGTCTAGGAATTGTAATCACAATTAAAAAGTTATCGAAAAGTATGAAATATTATGTGGTATTTTAGTGGCACAACTTTTTATTTTATTTAGCTAGGCTTAGTGATTTAAAAATCGTTTATATTATCAATAGGCCTACCTACCTAATATTTCAATTTTGATACCGATGTTGTTTTGTCATTGAAAATGCCTTTATTCATGAGTCAATATAAAAAGTTCATCTGGCATAAATTTGGATTAAAGCATGTGTTCCTTTGTATATATCCTACTTGCCTTGGCTAGTTATGGTTTGTATGCTCAAGAAAATGCCTTAGAAATAGTTTAGTATATAAGCACTCTCAACATTTTATTGTTTCTGTAGTCAAACTATTTTAAATATAGTACAACATAATTTTGCAGCCCATCTTTATATCTATGTCAACACATTAGGTCATTTGTTAATATCATGCCCTTTTTACTTTCTTGCTATCTTACAGGTAGAGAAAAAATATTGTGACAATAAAAAAAAATTTAACTTGAGATTTCAAAGATGAATCTCGATGTTTCATGACCCCCGAATCAAAAAAAGTGGTTTTTGAATACCTGTCTGTCTCTCCAACTAGAGCCTAAACTATTTTACCGATCAGGCTAAGACTTGGGTTTCTAGGGGTTTTATTGGTTTGCCCCGAGGATTTTTTTGGAATTTATATTTTTTAACTTTTTGAACACAAAAGGTAAAGTATTGCGACTGTAAAAAAAAATCTAGCCTGAAATGTTGATGAATGTCAACGTCTCATGACCCCCCGAACCCTAAAAAGTGGTCTTTGCAATGCTGTGTGTCTCTTTAAACTTAAAATTAAGAATAGTTTAATAAAGCTTGAAAAGAGAGAAAAAAATCGTTTTTCTCAAAATTGGTTCTAACAATTTTTATTAAAATTGGTATCTAGGCATTGATTAATATTATAAATAAAGTGGCAATTTTAATTTTCCCCTTAAAATGACTTTTAGGGTACTTCACAGAAGCCGAAATCTCCCTATCTCCGCAACTATTTGAGATACTAAATAACTTATCATTGCAAAATTGTAGTACTATTAAAAATAAAAAACTTTTACATAAAATTTTCATAAAAGCAACAGTTTCTGAGATATTGGCAAATATATTAATATAATGTGAGCTTTACTTGTAAAGAGATATTACTTAAGTTTTAACACATTAATTCTCCAGTGCCATAGAGTAATTAAATATAAGACTCTAAAAGTTAGTTATTGTTCCTTAAACCTCTTAGGAGAAATGTTTGTACAACAATGATCTATCTCCATTTTAGACTCAATAGTCAATATTTACATTTTTTATTGGCCAAAATTTATAAATGAGAAATTTAATAGCAATGCGATGACATGAAGATGTGCAACACCTAAGAAAACGTCAAAAAATTTAACCAAAAGTTGAATTTTAATACGAAGTGTTGACCCTTGTGGACCCAATATTTATCATTTTTATCACTTAAAACATACAAAGAGGACATTAATTCTTTAAAAATAAAATTGTAAAATTTAAAACCAATACTCAAAAATGTATTACATAAGTATAGTGAAATTTATGCTTGGGTTTGCTAGTGTATATTATTTCGTTTCACATATATTACGAGTTTTGAGTAACTATCTCAATTTTTAAAACAATAGAGCGAGAAAGTCCATGCGGAGTTTCATACATTTATTTTAGCTAAGAGTCTTGGGTTCGATTTCTGACATGGTCATTGGGGAAATTGACAGTTGATAATCACACTGTTGTCTCTGTTTAAGAATCAATTTATTTTATAAATTCTAGGATGATATTAATCAAAAGTAAATTGTAGGCTATTAATCAGTTGGTCCAGAAATTGGATGTTGAATAATAAATTTAACTTAGGCCCACGTTTAGATAAAATACTTAATGAATTTTAACCACTTTGAACTTTTGGATTGATCTATAATAGACCTAGGTACCTGTAAACTTAGCTATTTTATTTTATTCTCCAGCAAATAATTAAAGCAATCGCAGGGGGAAAAAATCAGGAATTTTTTACGAATTTGACTCGAAAGAGAATCTAACCTTAGATATTGGCCCTACTGTACTACTGACTGAATTACATACCTCTCTGTAACTGCTTAGGAGGTGTTGAGTTTTTTTGTTTTTAAGTATTACACAAGCACCTTAGGGGGGAAAGGAGATTTTTGTTTTGCTTATTTTTGCTTTTAAAGGGGGGGAGGAGAACAGATAAAAAATTGGTAAAAAGGTTCTTATGTAATACTGGAATGCTCCTTTACATATATCAAACACACTTGCCAATTTATTACCAGTCTCGGTAAATAAGGGGGAGGTGTGGGGCCATGACAAAAGCTTAGTGTTTTAATTCTTGAGGAGGAGAAATACCAAGTTTCAATCTAAATATTAGTAGGAGTAGGGCCTAATCTTTTCTTTCACAAATTAACTTTTTACGATTATGCATGAGAAACTTGATCTAATTGACTTGATTCTTTGTGGAAAATCTCGGTATTCTAAAATTGTGTTGCTATGAGCTCGTAATAATTTCAAATTCAAACATGTGCCAACTTAAACATTAGAAACATGATTTAGGCAATTGTTAAATGTTAAAAAAACTAGCATCGGTTTAAGTTTGTATCGTCAACAACACAATATATCAATCTCGGTTATATAAAATTATTTCAATGATTGAAAAGTTATAGGTTGATTTTTTCTTTTCTTCAGAGAATTCACTAGTTTTTACTACTTGGATATATATATACACTGTTTTAAATTGTGTTTTACTGGGTAATTTAAAATTATAACATATGTTTCTCTCTTTTAAATTGAAAGGAATTACGCCTGTGCACAGAAATTGAACTTGGGACCTTTGGCTTGGCACAACAACGATCTTACCACCGAGCTATCTAGGAGTCATACCGTGTCCAGGATCGTTCTTTACTCGTGTTTTAAGGCAGAGTCTGTGATGGACGTGTGAAAATCGTTGGCTACATATAAGTGATTAATCAATATTGCGGCCACCTCTTACTCGGGAGGTCTTTATTCTGCCAATAGTACAATGACAACTCTACGAATAGGCGTATCATGATGGATTATGCAGCTAAACATTCAGAACGACTCCCGGCTAGCTAAGTGGTAATAGCATTGGCATTTTAAGCCAAAAGTCCCGAGTTCGATTCCCTTGTTCAGGTATCATTTTTCAATTCAATGAATATGATACTTAGATGCATCTATAACTGTGCCTAACAACTATATTAGCTTGACTATTTAATCCGTTAAATACTATCATATTACTTTTTTTTAACCCGCTTTGGTGGCTGCATGCTCTAAGGCGTCATCCTCAAAGCTATTGTTTTGTGCTATTGTCACTGATATTTTATTTTATGTCTGATATTGTTTTTACCGCCAGGTCCAGTCTGGAAATTTCCCTCATGGAGTCCATGGGAAATACGGGCCCCGGGGGGCCCAAAATCATGGTTTTCCGTCCCACATATGACGAGTTCAAGGATTTCTCCAGCTATGTCGCCTATATGGAGTCTCAGGGTGCCCACAAAGCTGGATTGGCCAAGGTAGGAAATCATGTTTTAAGGTTTTGAGGTAAGGTGTCACCCTTCTGTGCTGGGGGTCCGAGGTTCAATCCTCGGTCCCGGCACAGATTTATCTGATTGCCAAACCCTTCCTTCACCTCTGACAAGACGTGTATTAATCACAACTTGTGAATGTGGGGAATGCCAGGCCTCCACCGTGGTTCGGATCCTACGTTAAACTGTAGGTCCTCCATTTCATCTCACAATCACCCTACCATTACACATTAGCGTGAGTGGGTATAGCCCGAACAGTTAGTAAGACGCGGTGATGATGATAATAATAATACAACATCTTAGCTAGGCTGTGTAAGGTACTAAACAATGTTCCAACAGTGCATCTCTGTTATATCACATGAGAAAGAGGCCATAGGCTAGGTATGTTAAGAATATCTTTAAATAACTAAACAAACCAATAAGGCTGTGTGAAGGTTAGTTTTCAATTCCAAAGTTTGAAGCCGAAATCAAAAATAAAGTTTTTGTAGTTGTCACATAACACTTCTTTAATGCTTAAATTATCCACTCAGCGCATTTAGTTACACCTTGACTATTATCTTTTAACCCACTTTCAATCGGCAACATTGATTTGAGTCACTAATGTTTGAAAGGTAAAGGGGAAAAGGGGGGAAATTCTAATTTTAGCTCAAATTAAGTTAGTGGTGCTATCTGTTTGGCGATCATGAGACCTTACTAAATATAAATGATTTCCCACTCTTCCTCCCTTAACAAATATGTGTACATTTCCTCTAAATTCAACCTTCCTCATATACGATTTGATTGAATTTTAGCACCATGTTTTTACTACCGGTTTGGGTTATATACACTTAATTACTCTAATTATTAATTGGGGGGTTGAATTTAGAGGAAGTGAACCCTCATTTGCGTGGACGGTTTGTGGAAAGTCATTTAGGAAAAACGACCCCCCAGTTTATCGGACCAAGCCTCGATATCCTCGTCCTCCGCAGTCAAGCTCAACATGAAACTTGCGTGTTAGCTAACTACGCCACCGAGGCGGATCGAACCTAATTCAATAGTGTTATTAGTAAATAAGCGTGTGACCTGAATGGAACGGTGCTGGAAAAAACTCTACATATAAAACCAAGACTCTGTTTACTGTCTGCATAACAGGTGATCCCACCACCGGAATGGAAGCCACGGAAGAACGGGTACGACATCAAGAATATAGACATCACCATACCGGCTCCGATCTGCCAAGTGGTGGACGGAAAACCAGGCCTTTACACGCAGATAAACGTGCAGAAGAAATCTATGACTGTTCAGGAGTACCACGACCTAGCAGTCAGTTCCAAGTGAGTATTTATAAAACTAATCTCGAGTTAACCTTCTATGGTATCTGACGATTGGTTCTGTATCACTCAGGCTTGACCTAACTAACATACAAGGCTTAGAATAGTAGGGCCTAAGTGTTTGTGGAATATGCTTATTGAAAATAAAGTTTTGTTTAACCCATTGGTAATTAATTTTTTCCATCCATTAATTTACTGTTTCCAGCCTGGGTCACTTTTTTATTCAAGCCATATATTTTTCACTATGCCCTATAATCTAACTTAATACTAGAAGAGACACAACAACTAGCCTCTGGCTGTTAATTTATCAATGTGAAAGGGTAAACCCACATTTCACCAATTATAAACTGTGATAATTTTTATGGGTGTGTAAGTAGGCATTTTTCACTTTGAGTCAAGTTTTTTGTAAGAATTATGTCTTAAATTTACAGTACAACTAATTAAATTGGGAATTTTTGAGTGCTCTAATTTTCCAAATTGTGTATGCGTATAACGCGAACGAGTAGTAATAATAATATTAATCATTCGATTTTGATAAAAATTAGTAGCGTTGGCAGCTTCTATAACTCGACTCTTAACTCAAATTTTTTAGTACTTATACACCCCTAGTTATTTTATAGGTAGTGATAATATATATAAGGTGAACAGCCCCAAATATAATGACTTGATTTATGAATACATGAAAGTATATTGAGTAAATTTTATAGCTATTAAATAAGTAAGGCCCTTCCAATAAAAATTGACACTCCATTTACCCTGAATTGTGACAGTCTTACCTTGACGGTTCACACTTAAGACCGTATCCCATAAGTTATTCCATTGTGGGACCTTGCAAGGTAATCTTGATACCATGCAGTTTATTTGAAAACAAGGCTATTTGCTATTTGTATGGTTCACGCTTGGGGTGAATGGATGTAAATGCTCACTTTAAATTAACCATTTGCCCAAAAGAGGATGCAAAAACAATACATTGACAGAACAACAAATAAGTATTGCCGCTAACCAGCTTAGGTGGCCGCACGCGCTAAGGCGCTTTTTTCGCGTTAGGCTCGACTGCCAATGACGGGGAGATTAACGTTCAGATCTATGTTGGTTTTACTGAGGTATTTACCCCCTAAAATGGTTTTCCACTTTCCGTTCACACAAATACGGGTACACTTGCTCTAAAAATAACCTTTCTAACCCTTAAAATCACTAGTGTAATTAGTTTGTAAGCATATAATCCAAATGGGTAGTAAGACTCGGTGGTTAAAAAAAGCAATTTGCCTCTTATGGTTTATCTAAAATCAGTTTCAAATTCTTTTTGTTGGGTCTATTTTGCTAGAGACTTTCTACGGTAAAATTTAAAAACAACTTATTTCAATCATTAAGGTTTAAAAAGAAATGAAATCAAAACTGCCAACTTATTTAAAACAAAGGGGCAAATTTGGATTTATTGAAGACAAGTCACTAGGATCAAACTCTGGAATTTTGGTTTAGAATCTGCTTCCAGTGACTCTAATACTAACTAAAACTACTCTCTCTTGAGAGGGTTTGTTAGTACAGTGTCTCACTACCCTTTCTTTGAGTTAATTCAAACATTATATTCTTAACCTATTATCTAGGCAATTCTTATACCGTCTTTTTTTTTTTAACTTGCAATCATTAGGTACCAAACGCCGAATCATTTTGATTATGAGGATCTCGAGAGAACATACTGGAAGAAAATAATGTATGGATCTCCTATTTACGGAGCAGACGTGTCCGGTAGTTTGACGGATAAGAATGTCAATGTAAGTAGAAATATTACATGTGCTTTTACACTGGCGATTTTCGACCTTTCTCAATTTGAGGCACACTTGTCATGGTACATCATTAGTTGTTTTTTTGTTTTTTGAACCCTTTTCCCCTCTGCATATTTTCACGACTCCGGTGTGAAACACTCAGGCAAATTCCTACATATTTACCTGTGTTTTTTGTGAATTCCTATCTTTAAAAACTATTCAACATATATACAAGAAAGAATTCACACTTATGGTCTAAACATGTTAGAATTAGAACAAAATAAGTACTCTATCATTATACAATAGATGAATCATAAACAATATATTGAAAATTGGAAAATTTGGAAATTTTAATTATAATTAAAATTCTGGAGGTGAAAAAAATCAATTGAATTTTTGCCTTTTATTTTCATCCCCCCCCCCCTCCTGAAAGAAAGATAATTTATTTCTGTAAAATCTGATATAAGTTTGGTGTCTGTAGTGTTGTTAGTTTCTAAACTACATGAATTTTAGTAAAATGGTGTAAGGGCTTACATACTTTTGGAGTCGACACTTTTGTTTTGGAAAATTCTCATGCAGCAAATAAATAAATAGAGTTATTTTCAGGCATAAATTCACTATAAAGAAAAACACGGCAGTCAAAAACATTCATGCCGCAGTGTAAACAACTGGGAATAACAATTCATTTGTGCAAAAAAAAACTACCTTTTGTTGACATTACACTGCTTTCTGTTGAGGAAAATATGAACTAAAGCTTAATATTTAGGATAAAGGCTTATGGAGCCATCTAGTAACATTCGTTATACTAACAGACAAGATTAATTTGCGTGCTGGGTGTTTTAAGGGTTAAGTACAGATTTTATCATTAAAAAAATTGATTTAAGATGTTGAATTAAAGGTAAATAGTTAAGATTCTAATAATTGTATTGTTTTTAAAAATATGTTGATCATGATCTTATATTTTGTTCCTCGCGTGTTCTTTCTCTTCTTTTTGACCTTCTCCCAAACGTTTGCAACACTTCTGTTGAAAAAAACATTGTTTCACAAACAAGTTTGTTAAAAAAATATGTATTAATTCATAATGTTCCATATATTAAAGTGGTTTAGACCAGCAGGGATGCTGGAGTAGAAATTGTTTAGTTAAAACTAGAGCCGAGTCAAATCCACAATTTTATAAATCCGAATTTACATTTGAATCTCGAATCCAAATCTTGGGAAAAAATTACTAATATAAAAGGAAATATAGATATTATAGAATAACTAATACATTTAGTTGTACTTAATACCATTTTGTGCTAAGCTATTTATGTTATAAAATGCCTTCAAATAGATAAATATATATATTATGTTTTTATTTAAGTTTTGTACTCTCTTCATTTCATCATCAATACAAGTTTACTCAATTGTCAATCGTTGGCTTCAACATTTTATTGTCCATCTTCTGCACAATACCCTCTTTAGGTTCTCTCCCACCCCTCAAACTTCATGGCTCAAAACACATCCCAACAAGTAGGTAAAAGCGTACCATAAATCTTTAAAGCCTGTCTTGAAATCCATGTATCAACAGATCCCAGTGAAGCAATTGGCCTAGATATTTTTCAGAAGCTGCCAGTTTACAGTCATGTCTTTTGATAGACAGCCGACCTGCCGACAACATTAAAACAAATATTTCATTTTTTGGGTGGGTAAAGTAGTCCACACGAGTACAAGAATAGGACCTTTTGTCCGTCAATAGGCTGTCGATAATTTTATACTCTTATGCATGAGCTTGTCGACCAGTTTGTATGATGCCGTCAATCATCTGTGTGTAGTGGCAAGATGTAGCTATTTGATAGTAAAATATGGCTATTTTATTTTACCAGGTATGGAATATAAATCATCTCGGAACAATATTGGATTATGTCAACGAGGACTATGGAATCAGCATTGACGGGGTAAACACCGCCTACCTCTATTTTGGAATGTGGAAGACAACCTTCGCCTGGCATACCGAAGACATGGACTTGTACAGCATCAATTTCCTACATTTCGGAGCGCCTAAGACATGGTGAGGTTCTCATTCGGCACTTTTCTTTGCTGAAAAGGGCTGGACCACTTAAATACTGCTGTAAGATGCGGTGTTAAAGAAAACTTAATTGTTGCATTAAATACTAGGGATGTGCGAAGTTCGTTTTCTCATTTCGAAGCGAACTTTAATCGATTATATGAAATATTCTTGAAGTCAAATCAAAGTTTGAATATTTTTTATCGGTTGTTTTATGATTGAAAAAAATACTATAGTGGTTATTTTAATATTTTAATGACTTCATGCACTCTGTATGTAACCTGAACAGGTAGTAAGACATGGTGCTATTAATAATTCGTGCGCGAAAATTACTTGGAAAATGTTTTATTGTACTATTGGTTCTAATATTTTGTTTCATTCTGCTAAATAAAGCTACTGTCACAACATGAATTTCATTTACTTAACATTTTTTCCATATGAATATGAATTTGTAATGTTGATAACAGCTCAAAAGGCTGTAATTGGAGTATTTTTAGCTGTCAATATTTCTATTGGTGAAGCTTTGAGCAAATTCAACGCTGATGTTTGTTTCGAAACTTCACCCCCCCCCCCGCCGCCACACATCTTTAATGGTCATAATGTAAAATTGCCATAACCTGAATAAAGCTATGGTTTAAGGTATCGAAGAGTACGATGTTAGAAATGTATTTATTTGACACCAATAAGAATCATCCAAATTGAGGAATCGGGTTTGACCACACTACTCATTATCACATTAAGTTTTCTTTGTTGCCTGATTCCAGGTATGCCATCCCTCCGGAACATGGCCGTCGGTTTGAACGCCTGGCTAATGGGTTTTTCCCTGAAGCGTACAAGGCGTGTCCCGCGTTCTTGAGACACAAGATGTCCCTAATTTCACCTCAAGTGATGAAAAAATATTCAATCCCCTATAACAGGGTATGTGGAAACTTAACATTGTAATTGTTGTGTTCTAAAGATGCATGGGAATATTTTTAGATAAAAATATAAAATTAAAATTGTGAAAAAATAAAAGATACACCTAGCCTACACTCCACCTTGATGAAGGTGCCTTTGGTAGATAAGTTTGGAGTTTAAGATGTTAAAAATCAGGGTTTACTAACCACCCTTTCAATTTTCAATAACAATTATCAATAAAATAGATTTATCTGATTACCAAACCCCTCCTTCACCTCTGACAAGACATCTTGTTAATGTGTGGAATGCCAGGCCTCCACCGTGGTTCGGATTCCACGTTAAACTGTAGGTCCTCCATTTCATCTCACAATCAACCTACCATTACACATTAGCGTAAGTGTGTATAACCCGAACGGGTAGTATGACGCGGTGCTAATAATAATAATAATCAATAAAATATTAAATAATTATTCTTTAGATCACCCAAGAGGCTGGAGAGATTATGATAACATTCCCATACGGCTACCATGCCGGTTTCAACCACGGTTTCAACTGCGCCGAGTCTACCAACTTTGCAACACCGCGTTGGGTCGAGTACGGCAAACGTGCCTCCCAATGCCTCTGCAGGTAAAGGAAAATATATCTTTGGTTGTGTCACACATTTCATAATCCCTCCTAAGGCATTCCAATAGCAAAACCTAAGGTTTTGAAGCCTGGTAGTGTACTGAGGGTGGTTTTTCAATCGCCCCTGCCCCCCCTCCCCCTTCACACACACACAAGCATGTGGCTATATTTGCTAGGTGTGTGTGCTGTTTATTTTTTCAATTTGAAGCGAACGCAAAATCGAATATATGAAATATACTCGCTAAGTTCAAATATTTTTAATAGTTTTATGAGTTATAAAAATAATATATTTTGGTTATTTATATACCTTTATGTACTAAAATTTCTTGGAAAATGGTTTTTAATATTTTTGTTCAATTCTGATAAATCAAGTTAGTCTCACAACTCATAATTCATTCTAAGGAAAAAGAGGGGGGGAGGGGGATTTGTTGATCTACCAAGAGCGGCGCCAGCTCAAAAAGATTGGAAAACACTGTCTTAACCTATCATCTATTAGGTTCACAAAGGAGTTATGTATAAATGATGTAAATAGACTGAAAGGAGGATAGAGGAGTAAAGCCTACAGTCACACTTACCGGAAAATAGGACTCGACGCTCACATATAAAACACAACTCAAAATTTTGAGGCCTACATTTTTCTATCCTCCTTTCAATATTTAATATAATACAGCCGTTTGGTGCTGTTTTTTCTTTGTAAATAGACCGAATTACTAACAATAAAGTACCCTAGATCATTCTCGAAACCTTCTGCTGAGGGCGTTCTCGAGAAATTCTTAAAGAACTGAACAACTGCCGAACACAATTGATATATATATAATTTAAAATTGTCGTATTAGCGGGACCCAGCTGTATATCATATTTTTGGCCCAACATTTGTTCACTAACTTAACAGAGATTATCTTGCTCGAGTAATAACTCGGATGGAAAGTAATTATAATGTTGTCACTGTCATTGTTATCATGACTGTTTAAGGGGTGACATGGTGAAGATCAGCATGGACACGTTTGTGAAGAGGTTCCAGCCAGACAGGTACCACCTGTGGCTGCAAGGGAAGGATATAGGGGCCCACCCGGAGGAACCCACCCGACATTACGCAGCACCGCCCCCCTCCCAGAGAGACGTTCTTGTTAATAAGAAGTGAGTTGGGCTATTTTTAGTTTTGTATTTTAACTACTGCAACACTTTTTTTTTCATACGTTTTGATTTAACACTTTATTGTTAAGTTTATTCTGAAAATTGAAAAATGACACCTGCACACGGAAATTGAACCCAGGCCAAATCTTTACTAAAACAAATATAATAGCTTTGGCTATTTGATTCTTAACTTTATTTAAGGGGTGACCCGGTGGTCTAAGAGTAAGGTGTCAGAATTCTGTGCTGCGAGTCCGGGGTTCAATCCTCGGTCCCGGCACAGATCGATCTGATTGCCAAACCCTTCTTTCACCTCTGACAAGACGTGTATTAATCCCAACTTGTGAATGTGGGTAATGCCAGGCCTCCACCGTGGTTCTGATCCCACGTTAAACTGTAGGTACTCTATTTCATCTCACAATCACCCTACCGTCACACGTTAGCTAAGTGCGTATAGCCTGAACAGGTAGTAAGATAGTAATAATAACCTTATTTAAGGCTAAAAGTACAAGGAACAGCTATTACACTCACCTAGATAATGTTGGAGTAGAAATTGTTGAGCTAAAACCCTAATAGTTTTAAACACTAAAGATGTCAAACTCTATTCCTCGATGGCGGCTTCTCTTCACTCTTAGTGATATCGAAATATTTGAGAATTGGTCTTGTTATTAAGGTTTTAGATATCTTTATTTTTTGTTTTCAAATACTATCATTTTATTTAATACAAATTATCTCTTGTTGCCACAACCGCAAAACCAAAAACATAGGAGTTTTATTAATATATTTTGTTTTTTCAATAAGTTAAGAAAATGCCAATAATACAGAAAGGAAAATATAATAAGACTCATTTGGCAATTTTTATTGATCATATAGTATTAGTAAGCAAATAATAACTATTTCTGAATAGGTTGACATTAGTCACTTTCAGCCAATGTTTACAATAAAGAGCCTTACGTCAGCTGTTAGAAACCCTCTCTCCTGCTGTATCTAGTCGAAGGTGGCTGTTAGTGCTAGTTTTTTAAACAGGGTGTTTTTCTTCCCCCAAAGCAATACCGAGCTTCCCCAATCTTTCTTGGAAGCGCCAAAGAAGAACCCCAAAAGACATCCCATCCACAAGAAGAAGGGTCGCGGCAGTTCGGCTCGTTCGTCTCAGGATGCGGGCTCAAGCTCCGACGATATCCCCAACGATGTACAACAGGTCCTGGAAGAGATTGATATGGAGGAGGAGGAACAGCCGGATGAGAACACCCTGGAGGCGCTCGGGGACATTTGGCTCAAGGCCGGAGAGCTTGGTAAGTTTGTCAAGTACTGTTCCTTTCCTTCTAGATGTTGAAATGGACTAGGGGTGTGCGAAACTTTGACTTGGCTTGGGAAAAAAAAATTCGGTCTTGGCCAGTTAAAATGTTCATCATCATCATCATCATGGAACCCTCCCAGCTTTCCCGGTAGGGTGTTTTTGAACAATCTCTTTCAATCGCTGTCTGTCCAGAATTTTTTTTTCTTTCACCCACATCAGTGGCCATATCCATATGGTGTAAGACGCTACTCTTGCAATAGACTAGACTAACGATAACGGGAAGATTGAGGTTCAAATTTCAGTCGGGTGTTTTGAGGGGGGTTTTCCTAAAATGATTTTTCACTCCCTCTATTACACACAAACACACAAATATGAGTACACTTCATCTAAATATACCCTTTCTAATCTCTGAAACCATTAGCATAATTAGTACATAAACGTCAAACCCAAAAGTGTAATAAGACACAGTCAAGATACCTTCATTTAATAATATTGTTATTTGTTTGTATAACGAGGTCATTTTACTAATTTACTAATTTACATTTGGGATATTGATGCACTTTGTTTTATTTGTAGATGATGAAGAAAAGAAATTCTTGGAAAATTGTCTATACTCCCAAAGAAAAGATAAAAAACGTAAATCCAAAAAGGAAGACAAAGAAGATAAAGAATTGTGGTCGCCCCGTTCAAAGAGGGTAAAGGCGGAGGAGACAAGAGTGACAGTGTCGATCAAAGATAAGATAGAGGCTGTCAGAAGCCCCTCTCTTGATGGAGATCTCGGGGCTATAGTAACTCCAGGGGCGGCTATCAAATCTCTCAAGAAAGGATGCAAGAAGAAATCGGTCAAAAATTTACGGGATTATCGCCGGGAGAAAAAAACAAAGTCTATCACAAAGAAGAACATTCAGCCCTGTGATATTCCTGAGCTACAGGCTGAATCTAAATTTGACCCTGAAGCACACATAGTAATGAAATCTCCCTCGTCCATGATGCGATCCAACAACTTGCACTTTAAGTTGAATCCTTCCGGGTCAAAATACATGGAGGAATATCTCAAGTTCATGGGAGTCCCGAATCTGTCTAAACCTAACACCTCAAAAACAGCACCTGCTACCCCCCAACGCTTGGGGATGCCAAAGGTCGTCACCTCTCCCATGAAAGTTGCAGCGATAAAAATTAACACTAAAGAAGGTAGGATCGTGAGCACCTATGGTACAAACATTGTGCTCACTGAAGAACTGGCTCCTTCAAACATGTCTTCCGCGTTTGGAACCTCTTTACCACTGAAGTTGAACAGTAAGGAAACGATCCAAACCAACTATAAGCCAGACTATTCGAAGGTTAAGGCAAACCGTACAAATTCTAAGAATAACTTTGAAGATTCTCAGAATATCCAAAATTATTCAACTTCTAAGCAAAAATCGGTCTCATCTGCAGCACAGCTAACAGGAAGCAACTCCACTCAGGAGAGTGACGAAATTTTGAGTGCCGTTGGGTGTCTCTTACAGTTACGCAAACAATCTGACAGTAAAATGCCAACGCTACCCGTGAAGGAGGACAACGCAAGCGTGAAACGGGTTAGCCAACTTCTGAAAAGCTATGGTTCTCAAGTTTCGATTGCGTCTGTTGAGAGGATTAATAATAAAGTTGTTGAGGCAGACAGCGTGAAATCCATTAAGCCTCCGATTTCAAAGTGTGTCCCCAAAGCGGACCCTGTGAAAATAGAAAATAATGAAATAAATTCTATTTTGGCTATGTCTTTGTCAGGCCAAAAAAATATAAGCCTTGTTCATAATGTCGACAGTATGGTTAAGTCTCAAATGGCTCATAAAAATTTGGTTCTTCTTAACTGGACAAGCCAGACAAAATCTGGCCATGAAGGTTTATTAAGTGAAAAAAATAAAATTTTAATGAATCAGATTCACATCTCACCTTTAGTGGCTGAAACTATGAAAGCTGTCACTGGGCCTGTTAAGAAGTCTGGGATTACGAAATATAATGTAAATAAATCTGCCATCTCGCCTGCAATGATGAAATCAGAACTGAAGAAAACAGCCACCTCGTATTTAGGGGTCAAATATGGCACTAAGAATACTGCTGTCTCACCTCTAGCTATAAAATCTGAAGGAAAGAAAACTGTTGTCTCTCCTTTAGCGATGAGATCTTTAGCTAAGAATACTGCTGTCTCGCTTCTAGCGGCGAAATCTGACGCTAAGAATACTATTGTCTCGCCTCTAGCGATGAGATCTTTAGCTAAGAGTACTGCTGTCTCGCTTCTAGCGGTGAAATCTGATTCTAAGAATACTGCTAGCTCACCTATATCGGTGAAGTCTGAGGAGGAGAATACCGCTAGCTCGCCTATATCGGTGAAGTCTGCTAGCTCGCTTATATCGGTGAAGTCTGAAGAGGAGAATACTGATATCTCGCCTTTAGCTGTGAAAGCTGAAGAGAATATTACCATCTTGCATCAAACTGTGAAATACGAGGAGGATAAAACTCTCTTACATCAAGCAGTGAAATCTGAAGAGAAGATTACTGTTGGCTCACCTATATTGGTGAAATCTGAAGAAGAGAATACTGCTAGCTCACCTATATCGGTGAAATCTGAAGAGAAGAATACTGCTAGCTCACCTATATCGGTGAAATCTGAAGAGAAGAATACTGCTAGCTCACCTATATCTGTGAAATCTGAAGAGAAGAATGCTGCTAGCTCACCTATATCGGTGAAATCTGAAGAGAAGAAAGCTGCTAGCTCACCTATATCTGTGAAATCTGAAGAGAAGAATGCTGCTAGCTCACCTATATCGGTGAAATCTGAAGAGAAGAAAGCTGCTAGCTCACCTATATCGGTGAAATCTGAAGAGAAGAAAGCTGCTAGCTCACCTATATCGGTGAAATCTGAAGAGCAAATTCCTATCTTGCTGAAAGTGGTAACATCTCAAGTAAAGGCTCTCTCACCGGAAGTGCTGAAATATGAAGTGAAGAAAAATAATATCTCGCCTGAAGAAGTGAACTCTGAAATCTCTCCTGCGCCTTTGAAATACAAAGGGAAGAAAACAGTTAACTTGCCTGCAAAGGAGAAATCTGAAGTAAAGACTTCACTAAACTCTCCTGTAATGTTGCAATCTGAAGGGGAAAATATTGTTACATCATTTGCCAAGGAGAAATCTGAGGAAAACAAGCAATGTAAAAAAGATTCTTTTCTGCCTCTACACCCTCAAATATACATTTCACCGCTAAATACTGGCACTAAATTAAAGGAGTGTGTAACTGCTAAAATAAAACAGACATTTACATCTTTGATAAGTACACCAGCCCCAAGTTCAGAAGTTATCCTTCATATAAAGACAGATAATTTTGCTGCCCCTACAAGCGTTAGCGGTGAAACAAACCATGGTATCCAAAAACCTGTTGATTCGTCTGCACCTAAAGTAGTAACACGCAGTGCAAGTATTTTGAAGCAAGCTGGAAAAAATGAAAGGACAAGTAAAGTACGAACACTAAAATTTAAACAAGGCCACCACACCATTTTAGATTCCAAACTTCCTAAAAATCGCAGGAAATCTACAACAATGAAGCGAATACTTCCTCATTTGAGTACAATTTCTGTAGAGCACAGATCTGGCTCTAATCAAGTGGTTAGTACAAAGAAAGGATTGAGTAATATCGATCTTCAAGAGGCGCTGGAATCGTGTGTGTCTAGCCTGGTGTTCAAGGAAGACTCTGTTGCACCACCACAGACTGAGGAAGTGTTGACCTTGTACGGAGAGGGTAATCGCTCAGCCAGGATACCGTCAAGCGATCTGGGCTCTTCTCCTAGCTCCGCGTCTGCTGATTCTGATGACACACCCTCACAAAGATCCTCGCCATTGCTGGAAAACAAGGCTACAACTGACCTCTCGAAAGGATTCAAATGTCCAAACATGTTGCAAGTTTCTCATCCACTCACTTCTCAGTGTGCATCGTTAGGCACGGTAGCGTTTAAATCAGAAACGTCTTCTCAGGGTTCGCCCCTGTCGGCTGCCGTGTCTTTCTCTAAATCTTGTAAAACATCTGTTTCCCCTTCGAAACTGAATACTCCGTTGCAGGTTCCAAAGTTACCCAAGCTCATTCCTACATCACAGGTGAAGGTGGAAGAGCCATTATCAAAATCTTTGACAAAAATATCTTCGCCGCCACATCCTGTAGGACAGGCTTCGCAAAAGATGATAGAGTTTTCTAAACAAATTACTACTTCACAGCTACAAACTAAACAATTCTCATCTTTACAGTCAAAAGCAAGAGTGACTACACCTTCAAAAACATCTATGGCTGTTTCCTTATCACCTATTAAATCTACCAAATCAATGCAGATGACTGGTTCTACTTTGACCCAACTACAAGAAAAATTCAAACAAATATCTGGTGCGAACTCACAAGTATCACTGATACAACTTCCTACGCGCCCCTCACCTACAAAGAAACAGCATAACCACACACCCTCTCCTCCTGTGCTGCATCCCGAACCTCCCGCGTTTTCGTTGTCTCACCAATCATCCTGTTCGAAATCGTCTGCAAATGTTTTGCCGCAGTCCTTTCGCCATCCGCCCAAGCTTACTGTGGCCCCAAATATGAGAACTATAAAGGCACAAATGCGGAAGTGCTTAATAAAACTGAATCGCACGCCCACCAAACAGACGGTGACTCCGGCTCATCTTCGCCCAAGGTCATCACCAGCCTCTTCACCAATGCCACCAGCATCCACATCATCGACGCAGCCGATGAGAATGCCGCAGAGCAAAACCTTACCGCAGGCCCGTTTAGAGGAAGTGGAGAGGCAGCCGTTTTCAGCGACCTCTCAAGGAAAGGTGCCGGGAATATCTCCGCAGTCAAACTGCTCAGAAGATGCTGGCCAAGAAGGCCCATCACAGTCCGAACAGTTCAGAGCGCAAATCAACCTCACATGTAAGTAATTAGAATTAAATTTTGGTTTAGTTTTATAGTAAGCACTATCGGTCCCGGAAAAGATTTATCTGATTACCAAACCCTTCCTTCACCTCTGACAAGACATCTTGTGAATGTGGGGAATGCCAGGCCTCCGCCGTGGTTCGGATTCCACGTTAAGCTGTAGGTCCTACATTTCATCTCACAATCACCCTACCATTACACATTAGCGTAAGTGCGTATAACCCGAACGGGTAGTAAGACGCGGTGCTAATAATATTAATATAGTAAGCACTGTTTCAGGGGTGTGCGAAGCCCACTTTTTAAATTGAGAGCAAATTCAAATCATATGTATAAAAGATTCTTCAAAGTTTGAATATATTTTATTTGTTTTATGATTGAAAAAATAGTTTATTGTGGTTAATTACACATAATTATATATACAAAAATTACTTGGAATTGTTTTACTAAACATTTGCGTGTAATGTTTCATTTTAATCTGATGGGCCTAAATGTGATGCGGCCCAGAAAAACCTGTCTCGTGTTGCTCGAAGTAATTGTTCAGCTGACGGTGTCTGGATTTCAACGCCATCTCTTAGTTCGAAATGTTAACTACGATCTCAACCAGTAAACAGTATAACCACGACACTAATAATACAATAAATATGGCTTTAAATAAGGTATTGCGCGGGAAATGAAACCGTGCTTTAAACTTTGGCTGCCATATAGCACAAATTGGTAAAAATAGATATTGATGTTTGAAATGTTATAACAACACGGTGGCTACAGTCAGGGAATTTTTGGATGATGGGGAAAACAGGGAAATATCAGGGAATTTAACTAAAAACCAGAAAAAGTCAGGGAATTAAAAAATATGTCTAAAATATCCCATTAATTTTGTAGCTAAACAATTAAACAAAAGTTAATAATACCTAAATAAAATAACATTTTAATTTTTTAAATAACTGATAAAACTTTGTTTAGTAGATACAGACTTTTTTTTAATGTGTTCAATAATAACAGTCATCATCCACCATTAAAACTGGAAGAAAGTAGTCAGGGAAAATTGAAAAATGTTGCCTGGAAAAGTCAGGTAATTTTGTAAAATATGTTTTATAGGCACCCTGAAAAACTGATGTTATAGCGAGAGAGGAAAATTTTCAATATTCAGAATCAATTTTTCTATTGGTAGAAATAAAAAATAGGAAAATGATTTTTGCGACAAGTGGCATGTTTTTCTGGGCCCACATATTAAGTTATTTTCCCAATATACTAGCTTTTTTTTTCCTATATGAAAATTTACATGTGATGTATATAAATTGTTTGATTATATAATTTTTAGGTATTATAATCATTTACCAAATAATATATTGCAAACTTGCTTGATATATTTGAGCCTAGGCTGATAAATTAAGCTAGTAATGACAGAATAGTTATTTTGTTTTATATTAGTTTGGGATGAATAAAAGAGCAAAAAAAGTTGACAGTTGAAAATAAATGTATATTTTTATTGGCAAAGCTTTGTAATTGTCGAATCTAGAATCGCAGTCAAGGATGATAAATATTTGAAACAAAATCGAAACTTTGCACACTCCCTAATTTAATTAAATGTTGATTAAAATACTTTGAAAAAACTTGTCAAATCAAACTGCACAGTTTTTTTTAATACCACTTGACTTCCTCTCTCTCCCCCCTCCCCCTGTCTTGATGCCTTCGCAGCGCCCCCCTGCAACGATTACAAAGACACCCCTCCTGTGCTTGAGCTGGTGACAGAGTCCCACCATGATCACGCCCATCCCCCGCACCTGTCTCCAGAAATACTCTCGGGACGGGGATGTAAGTTTCTTTCCCATACTTGGCTTGGTATGTTGTACGCACCTCTGGAATGGAATTTTGTGTTGACCTGCTCCCTCTAGTACCTGGCTAGTCTATGTTCATTCTAAGGTTGTAGGGATGTCACATTGAAAACTGGATTTGGGTCGAATCTCAATCTCAAATCCGAATCTTGGAAAAAATTACTAACATAAAAGGAGGAGATATAAATATAATAGTATAGTATTATATAGAATATTAACTAAATGTTAACATTATTTTGTATAATACATTCATTATAACATTCAAACATTCAGTTAAGTGTTAAATTACTGGTCTGGGGTCTGGTTGTTAAGTTCATCTTATAAATATAATGGGTTTTGAACCATCAATACTAAAAATAATAATCAGCTCTACAACAAAAATAATTAGAAAAATTGGGGGGAAAAAATTAAGTGTGAGTTTCAAATCAGAAATTTTCTCGAATCTCAATTATTCTTAAGCATTCGAGAGTTCCATCCCTATTAAATATTTATCCCAACTGAATGTGTAGATCAGCTGTTCCCAAATTGTGGTACGTACAGTCATTCTCAGTGGTGCCCCATGAGAAGTCAAAATTACAATAAAAAGATTAATATGTTTGAAATAAAGTGCATTGAGCAAAAACAATTGCTAATAAATAAAATGATAGAATATTAGGAAAATGGTAGAGCACAAATAAAAGTAAAAACACTAACACACATTTACACACATCAAAATAATCAACAAGAGTTCATATTGTTTTATTAATTAAAAGTGGTTTTGAGCAAACTTTTTTTTATACTGCAATCTTAGAATGAATGATTAGTACAACAAATATAGACATTGCCTTTCTTTACAAATCGTTTGTGTGGCTTTATAATGGCTTGGGCATGTTTCTTGATTAGCCGTAGTTGCATTATTGTTTGAATTTTTACCGGCTTGTGATAGTTTTCCATGGGGCTTGGGTTGGTCTTTACTTTGTCACTTACTTACATAACTTTGATATAATATTTCCAAGTAGTGTTTGTAGGTGCATTCTAAATGCTAAGTGTCAGTGTGCTCCCCTCCTGATAACTCATAAATTATATAAATACAGTATAGTCCCAATTATCCGACATTCCAATCGCAGCAATGTAAAGTATGAATTGTGTTCGTCCCTTTTTTATGTTTCTGACCACCTTTCCTTTACCTTCTTCCAAATATAATACGATTTTTTAAACTTTATAAATTTGCATACTATACTTTATTTTACATCCTATACTGAAAGTCTGTGTCCTGGGTCAGTTTTTATTCAAGACATATTTCCCAATACCGAAGACTAGGACAGGCACAACATCCGAACCTTTGGCTGTTAATTCATCACTGTGAAAGGGTAAACCCACCATTTTACCAATGATCAATTTTTCGGCTACGCCGGGAATCGAACCTGAGATACATAGCTCAGACAGAAACACTACTGACTTATGTGTCTAATTGCAATGTTGCATACTACATTATTTAATGAAAGTGGCATTTAATTGATTTAAAGATCCTTTGTTCTATTTACATGAATAAAATAATAGTATTTTATAAAGTTATTGCATAATTAATACTTTTAGAGTAAGTACTAATTCTTATTTCATTTTTGTTCTACACTTCCATATAATTTTGATTTGTTTCGTTCTGGCCACTCCCCTTGTTTCTGTACTATCCGACCATCTCTCGGTCCCGTTTAGTTTGAATAATGGGGACTCTGCTGTAGTGTGGCTTAACACAGACATTGCATGGTGGTGCGGTTTTCTACATTCTAGATTTAAAAAACCCGCTTCAGTGGCCGAATGGTCTAAGGTGTCACTCTCTTGTTAGACTGGTTTGTTGAAGACGGGAAGATCGGGGTATTAAGAGTCCCGGTCGGGTGTACCGAGCGTGGTTTTGTCCTAAATGGTTTCCCACTCTCCTTATACGCAAATGCTGGTGGATTGCCTCTAAAATGCTTCCTTCCTCATCCCTATTCCATTAGAGTAATTATCATATGTTTGTATAACCTGAACAGGTAGTAAGATGGGGAAAAAAAATATTATAAAATAGTGAAATTGAGACTTGAAAAAAAATCTTGACAATATTTAAAAAAAAATTAGTTAAACTTTGAAAAATGCTTACTCCAAACCTTTCTGTTTAGTTAATAATGCAGAAAATCACACTCCCGTACGTGTTCTGGTTTGAGTGTGGACATGTATCTAATTTGTTGGTTTATTTATGTGAAATGAACTCATAAAATAGAAATGTAATTAATATAATTCATCACTTTGTTGGCTACAAATCATTTTATAAGTATATACGTGTGTGTGTATATATATATATATATGTGTGTGTGTGTGTGTGTGTGAGAGAGAGAGAGATATATATATATGCAAGAGTGTTGCTAGTAGCCACTTTTCTCTTTGAGTTGAGTTTGAATGATTTTTTTTTCTTAGTTAATATAGTAGAGCAATATTTGTAATATAAATATTTAAAGTTGAATTTCTGTGATAGATCCAATTAGTACATACATAGATTTTTCAGAAGGAAAATTTTTTGAGAAAAAATATGGATTTTTAAATATATTTAATATAATTTTACTAGACAAAAGGAAATATTGAGCGATTCTATTTGCCATGAAATAAGATTTTAAAAATGGGATAAAATCAACATAACCCTGAATTTTCTAGAAAAATATCAAAATTTCCAAGTATTCTAATTTCTCTAGTTTTCTAAAAAGGAATATCGAGTCTAGATTTAGCACTTACCTATTAAACTTGACGACTCGTACTCAAGAGTACTCTCATGCCTCTTATTCTTATATTGTATATAATATATCTATTGTAGGTGTATATATTTTCATGTATATGTGTGTTTGTTTGTGTGTGCAATTTTCAGAACATTGCAATGACAAGATTATTATGAGCACTAAAATAAGAAAATTTGGTCTACCTGTATGCTAGCAAATAAATTTTAGCCAAAATTTAATTGATATCCAATAGTAGTAAAATGTTTAACACAGGATTATTTTAGACTAAGAGTTTGCTTAATGAAACTAAGGGATTGCCTTTTTTTTATGTTCAAAGTTCTCTGATTTTTTGGCAAGGCCAAGGCTCTCGAGAGGGGTTAGCCGGGATACACTTCCCTCAGACATGGCTTCCTCCATATTGATCATGTTGATTAGTCTGTATCAACATAAACTTACCCACTTCGTTGGCCGCATGGCCTGACACACGAATCTCGTGTTGGACCAGACTGCCGAAGACAGGTAGATCGGGGTTCGTTTCCAGTCATGTGCACTGAGGTTTTTTTCCCCTAAATGGTTTAACTCTCTCCCTCCACACAAATGCAGGTGCATTTCCTCTAAATTTATCTTTCTTAATTCCTAACCCATTAGTGTAATTAGTACATAGGCATATAACCCAAACGGGTAGTAAGACGTGCTAAAAAATAAAATAAAACATAAGCTTGTTTTGTGTTTATATAAGTTTTCTCTTTGTTGGTGCAATGCTCAGGATGTATCTGGTCCCAACTGACTCGTAAGCAGTAGCCATAATAATTCTCCTATTTGACTCTTTTCGTGTGAATGCTTTTGAGCTGGATGATGGTCAAATGAATGGTAGTTATTCTTTTATTTTAATTCACTCGATGGTTTAAAAGCAACACAGGCCAATCTTTTGGCTGGATAATTTAAACTGAATTATCTTAAAACAAATGTTGAACCATTCATATGTTCATCGCAACGTTTTGAAATAGTGTTCAGATAAGTTTCTTTGTCAATAATGTTTTACCTTTAATTTAGACCTCTTCTTTTTTCTAATTTTTTTTTTCAGCTGAAACTACTAAATTTTAGGCCCATATTTACTTATCCTCTAAACCCTATTCATGCTTGCTGCCCGTATTTTCTTGTATTCCTTGCATACTTT
This sequence comes from Timema shepardi, assembly GCA_902151425.1. Taxonomy (NCBI): domain Eukaryota; kingdom Metazoa; phylum Arthropoda; class Insecta; order Phasmatodea; family Timematidae; genus Timema; species Timema shepardi. The sequence goes on from CABFVX010000827.1 coordinate 106,004, forward strand.
TATTTCAAATGCAATATAAATATTTTATTCTAGAAATGTCAAGATACCGATTCTCGATCCTAATTCTTAAATCTGATTCCTCAATATTTACTACTGTTCTGTTTAAGCTTCTGCGAATCAATAATTTTCATTATCAAATCCGAATTTTGGTTAACTGACTAAAATCCTAATCGATGACTAAAAAAAAAATTTCTAGTCAATTCTTAATTGAATCTCGTGCCTAAAATGTTTTGAATCAGAATCGAATCTTGCGCTAAATTTATTTTATATAATCAGATTCTAGTAACCTTCCCCCTCCCTCCCCTGCCTAAAAATAGATTCAGATCTAAAACAGTTTTCAAAATAAACTAATTGATCCAATATTTCTTATATAGGATTAGATCCCATTCATATTTGACTAAAAAAAATTTTTTTTAGTAATAAGATTCAATACAGACTCTACTTGAAATATTTTTAGGCATGAGATCTGATTCGAACAAGTTAGCTCAGATTCAATTAGGAATTGAAAATGGTGTTTTTGCACAGGCTTAATAAAAAGTGTAGATAACGAGAGAGTTTGATAGTTGTACCGAATATGTGTGCAAGATTACACAAGAACACAGAGAGTCCCATCTTGAGTACATTTTCAATTTGTCGGCACTCGAATTAAATGGCAAACAAACTAAAAAAAAGGACTACGAAGAAACGTTACCCAATTCCGAATTTTGATTATTTCTATACCAGTAATGACTAAGGATATAAAGGCATCAATTTTGACATCCCTAGATTATTCCGACAGAATTAGAGGGCCACTATACCTAAAAAAAAATTGGGTTATTTTGTATTTTAATGTGTCTCTTTGTTTTGTGTTGTACATTAATTTTTTACATGTACACTTGTTAATAGAATTTACATTGAAGACCCGATCATTCCAGATGGTAGGTAACACAATTTGTGTTTTGTGGGGATTGACTAAGAAATGATCTTTACTAAACCAGTCTAGCCCTCTAATCAGTGTTCCATACTATCATAGTGTTTGACTACCTAAGGCCAACCCGGTCCTGCTAGCCTCAGACAATCTGAAGTATATTATGATACAAATTTTGAAACTACCGTAATTATTCTATAAGGAACTTTAAATACAATCGTGGGTTCCTGTTTGAGGCCAGAGTTTTTTTGTTGTTTTTGTAGACGGACACTTGCGGGAACTACTAGCGTCCTCTGTACATGACCTTGTGGTCGAGCGGGCATTCAATGACTACTGGAGTAGCAAGGCTCCTTACTGCTCCCTCTGCTCAGTCTTCTCGGTACAGGTACGTCGATAACCGCTCCCAGTGATATCCCACATTAAGATGTTGTTTGAGCCTCTCTCGGCCAGATTTTATTCGGGAGCAACGGTGGTGGCGGGTGTAAATCCTTGACCTTTACGGACGACACAATAGAGTGGCTTTATAAGCTAGGGCCATAATGTAATCCATCAAGGTAAGCGTTTTATAACCCAATTTTTCTTACGAATGAATATATGTGACAGCTAAAAAAAAATGTGGTCTATGTTCACATATTCAAATGTCAGGCTATATGATCTAAAGTTCGTTCACGGTAGGAGTTTACCTATGAAAGGACTTTTCCCCTACCAGAAATCTATTATATAGTAGGATATTGGTAAGAAAAAAGACCTTTCAGAGGTAAACTCCTACCGTGAATGAAGTATAGAGCTGTTGTTTTTGATAGATTTTTTACAATACCTGTAAAATAACTAAAATAATATAGTAAAATGCTACCAATGTCTACCACCAAAAATAAGTTTAGTTTTTTCTAAAAGTTGCTCCAAAAGTCAATTAATAAGAAAATCAAGGATAAGCAAGGTGTGCATCCGAATCCACTATGGACATGTAAACTGCCTCTAAAACAAGGCCACGCGGAAAGGGGAGAGGGGTATTTCTGAGTGTTTGAACATCGAAATGTTAAAAATAAATCTATGTAATCTCATGTTAGGGGACTTAACTCTTCAGCCACTGCAGGCAGAACCCCCCCCCCCCCCCCCCCCCC
>CABFVX010000827.1:108049-134644 GCA_902151425.1 Timema shepardi
TCTGGTAATCCCACTTTAGGGGGCCTAACCCTCTACCCCCCTCCCGCACAGACCCCCCCCCCCCCCCTGCTTACAAATCCACCCTTTAAAATTTTTTTAATGTATTTATAAACAATTATTTTCACTATATTTTAAAAATGTCATGACTTGATCAACCATTGTAAAAATTATCGCCGGCACTGTAAATGTTTGTTCTTTTGTTTTGTTTCCCAGAATGGTTCTAGTGGGGCCATGCCTACAAATTGGAAGTTTACAAATCCGTCGGAGAAACCTCAGTCCAGCCCGGTTTGGCTTTCGTCGAACCACTTCCCCACACATGGCCAATCAAAAGTAGGTTCACTTCAGGAACAGTGACTCGTTTGTTTTTGAAATATGATTTTTCCCGGCCCTGATTCGTGTCAATATGTGGACCCGTCGATCTTGGACTTGTAAAAATTTTCGGCCGTGACGAGAATCGAGAATTCTTAACCTACTTAGTAGAGTAGATAGACCTCAATCTCCAATGACAGTGTTTTGTTCAGCAGGTGGACCAGCCCCCTCAGTCGAGTCCCAACCACTGCGAGGGATCATCACTGCTTACTTGCCAAGATTGTCAGATGTGTGTGCACGCCAGTTGCTACGGCATCACACTCAGGTGGAGCTCCAAGGAATGGCGCTGCGACAAGTGTCGCGCCGGCATGTACCAAGCGGTAGGTGGTGTTGGATCGAGTGTGGCAGAAATCAAATGAATAGAATACTTTGTTTCGAGGCCATGGGATTGGTGTTTTTTGAGGAGCATGTTAGCTGTCACCTAAAGGATCTGGATTGAAGAGGTTTATGAGAGAGTTGAGGTACATGGAGTACGTGGGATAGAAGAGAAAGCAAAGGTTGTTAAAATATTATCTTTTAGTGGTGTGCAAAGTCCACTTCGTCAATCTGAAGCAAACTCAAATCGAATATATGAAATATTCTCGAAGCCAAATCGAAATTTGAATATTTTCTGTTAGTTGTTTTAGGCTTGAAACAAATTTATTATGGTTATTTAAACACTAAAATTACTTGGAAAATATTTTATTGCACAATTGTTTGTAGTATTTCGTGTTACTCTCACAAATTAAATTACTATCACAACACGCAATTCAATATGTTCAGAATTTTTTCATATAAATATTAATTTGTAATGTACAAAACAGCTCAGAATGCCTAATATTGAACACAAGTGGATTATTTTAGCCGTCAATATTTTTTTTGGCGAAGCAAAGTCAAAGCTGATGTTTGTTTCGAAGTCAAGTCAAAGTTTCGATGCTTTGCACACCCCTGTCAGCTTTTGTTCCTTCCAATGAATATAGTGTTTGTTGTGTACCTTATTAATCACCAGTACACAAGATCTTTTGATTAAAATAATGGGTTTTATGTGTTACAGAGCTGTTGTCTGTGCTCTGTGCGCGGCGGTGCACTTAAGCGCACCACAAATGGCTGCTGGGCACATTTGCTGTGTTCCCTTATGGTACCGGGAATATCTTTCCGGGACATCAAAGGCAAGGAACCGATTAGTGTCCTGCACATAGACACATCCCACAAGAACATGGTAAGTCCTCGTGTTGTTTTCACACTTTGAGTGTCCTATCTTTCTTTACAATTTTCCTTTCTCTCGCTTTTGTGTTTTATGGTTTCCTCTTTTAGGAAGTTGCGTTGCGTGTTTCACACTCCTCCCGGGTGGGTTCAGATAGAATGAAACCTAGGTTGGGAGATTGGGCGATAACACTAGGTTCTTTTCAATAGGCAGCCATTACCTCTTTGTCCAGTGGCAGAAGTGTAAAGTGTGTTCTTCTTGTCATTGTAAAGGCCATATTGTGTTCATTCCCTTTCATATGTTTCCATCCACCTTTACTGTAGGCCCTACCTTCTTCCAAATATAATTAAATAAGTAATAAATTTACTGCAATAAAATACTTCAATATGGATTGCTTCATTGGAACTTTCTTTGGCATTGGGCATTTATATTTTAATCAAAACTACAAATATTGGTCTAAAGAACATACAAAGCATAATATAAAAATAATATATTGACCATTATATTGTTATTTTATAATAAAGGACATTGATAAAACTAAAGAAAAAGAAAAAAAAACTATTAAGAGTAAATTTGATGAAGAAAGCCCACCTAGGGAAAGAGGAAAAATATGGGAAGAATCCATTGCACAAAGGTAAATTGAACGAGAGGATGGTTTGGATGGTTAAAAATAATAAAATGCATATTTTATTTAAAGGGAATTCTTGAGACTTTAGTTTAGTGACTAAGAATATAAGGGTATTATATTTCTTTATAGTGAGTTGTTTGCAATCTATTCACTTCAGGATAACTAGGTCTAAGTACTAATTATCGGTTTCAGATTAATATAGTAAAACTTTTATGAAAAAAACCTAGGCCTAAACCAAACCGCATGTAAACATGAAGCTAGGACCTATTTTGGTTTATTTCCAGTCTTGGCTGCAATATTTCGTAGGCCTACAACACAATGTGGATAGTAACGACCCCTGTATGTACAAATCAGCTTAAATAGGATTACATTATTAAAGTTTGGTTGAAGCATCTTAGACAGATTAGTCCTATGTCCACATGTTTTACACTAATAGGGTATAGATAATAAAGCTTGAGTTATAGAATAGGGGTATTCAAATTTGTGTAGAGGAGAGGGGGGAAACGTTTAGAAAAATAAAACCACACACAGCTATGATTCAAATCTTAACCTCCCCACCATTTGAAAAATTAGACTGAAGAGACCAACGTCTTTGTCAATGTTTCTCCATTAGACCCGCCTCGGTGGCGTAGTTGGCTAACGCGCGTGTCGTGGTTGAGCTCTACTGCTGAGGATGAGGAGATCGAGGTTCGAATCTCGGTCGGGTGAACTGGGGGTGGTTTTTCCTAAATGGTTTTCCACTCTCCCTCCACGCAAATGCGGATTCACTTCCTCTAACTCAACCTTCCCAATTCATAATCCATTAGAGTAATTAGTACTTAAAGTGTCTAACCCGAACGGGTAGTAAGACGCGGTGCTAAATATTTCTCCATTAGGTGGGTCAACATACTACCAACACCCCAAATATGTTGAAGCCTAACTAACCTCCACCCACTATAAAACCTAAAATCAATTAATCTTAATATTGGAATGTCCCAATTATCATTGTGTTAATACACACACACACACACAAACGTTTTGATATTATTATTTTGGGCTAATGAGATGGCAAGTTTAAATCAGGTAACACAAAACACCTAATAAATTACAAAACCTAGCAAACATAACCTTGTAATGCAAACCAAAGGACAAGTAAAATGTCTGCACAACTTAGCGTCCCTCTACTAGGCAAATACTAGCACTCGCAAGGACTTTGCTTTCTCAAAGTGGTCGGCCATAATATCTTTTGGTGCAAAGTCTAGGGTCTCTCTGCTAACGGTCGCAAATTTGTTTTGCGTCGTGGTCATAATAGCCCTGCTGGCATCAATGCCTAAATATTACTCTCTTTGTGTTTAAATGTGTATGTGTTTGTGTGGATACTTCTACTCTAAAAGTCAGAAGAAAGGAAGATGTCATCTTTGTGCATTGGATTCTTCCCACATTCTTCCTCTTTTCCTAGATTGGTTTCCTTAATTACATTTTCACTTTTTTTTCCACATTACTCTAACATTATAAAGTATAATCAGGGATTCTTAGTTAGAATAAAGCCTCATTGGAAGATAAACAAAGTCTCAATGTCGATTTGTGTTGGTGTGTTAATTTGTTTATCAGATTTAATGTTGTTATTAATAAAACCCAGGGATGTGGCAGACCCAATGAAAGCCTTCTATTAGCCCTGAGGCTACGTTTATTACAGTTAGAGACATTTGTGTCAAAATTAGAGAAAATCTAATTCCCCTTGATATTAATTTCCCCTAAACGAGTGGTTATCCACACGTCCATCATCCCTCAGCTTACATGTACGCTTTTGACCCTAGGTGTGTGCATTTTGTTCGACGAGCGTGGGTGCGTGCGTTCATTGCAGCGAGCCATTGTGTCGCACAGTGTTTCACGCCCCCTGCGGCCTTGTCTCGGGAGCACAGTTCGAGCTTGTTTGGTCAGATACTACGAGTATCAGAGTCAAATGCCCCGCCCACAGGCATAACACAAACAAGGTAAGGAAACAAACCTGATTCGGCGGTCAAATATTCTAAAATGGCCTCCTCTAAAGAGTTTGTAAGCTCTGCATCCATATATTCTTCAAGTCTTTTAATGATGCCTAGAAATGTAAGTAGTGTCCACATAACAGTCTCTATCCTTAATCATGTGACCATATCAACCAATGAGAAATACATTTAACAAATAAACTCCCTGAAATATATGTAGATTTTTTCATCACGCCTTAGTATCTGTTTGAGTTATACACTTATGTACTAATTACACTAATGGTTTAGGGATTAGGAAGTTTTATTTATATGAAGTGCACCCGCATTTGCATGGAAGAAGAGGGGGGAAACTATTAAGGAAAAATAAAACCTCACTGCTCCCAACTGGGTTAATAAAAGTACTAATACAAAGTTTTGCTCACCAAAATGACACCACATATCTGAGAAGTTGGCATTTCTCAGAAAACTGTTTCAGATGTGCCACGCTTACTGTGGGTTTTTAAAGTGGTAACCACATGCTCCAGGACATGTTTGGATGGTATTATTTGTTCTGTGATCAGGTGAGCGTGGTGGCCGTGAAGCAGATGGTGTGGGCCCGCCATAAGAACGGTCGTTACTACAAGGGCACAGTCTCCAATATCGCCGACATCCTCTTCTACATGGTCGCCTTTGATGATGGCTCTTTCAGTAACGATTTGTACCCGCATGACATCAAGGTAGTTATTTATTAGGCACCCTCTTCCATTATTTCTAAACTTTGATTTTAGAGTAAAATTCCAAATTTCATGATAGCTAAATCTCACCAATAAAAATATTTGTAGTTAAAATACACATTTATGTTCTACTTTGGTCATTTTGTTCTGTTATGCAAATCTCAAATTAATGTTCATGAGGCAAAAATATAAAATAATTAAATTACATCATTTTTATAGTACTCTATTTATAAGCGTAGGACAAAATAGCTTAATTGTTTTTGCAATATAATATTTTGTTTAGAGATGGGCCGCTCGAATTCTATGGTATTTGAAAAATTCAAGATTCGAGAATCTCATAAGAAATCTCGAATCCTTAATATAAAGGCCTTAGATTGGGCCCAAAATATATTTTTTTCGGGAATTACATAGTTTTGTTTAATTAGGGGGAAAAATGACGATTTAGCTTCATTTGTGTAAGAGATAAAAGAACAAAATCACGCATTTAAAAAAAATTGTTTACAGAAACATGATATATTGTTTAATGTCTTTTGTTCTTGAAACGCAATAGAAAAGACTAATAAACAGTGGTGCCAAACCTTCTAAAGTGCCAATTTGTTTGCCTTTTAAAAATATACTTTTCAATTTTTTGACAAACTAAAAATTTGCTGTTGAAGATTTGAGGATTCAAAAGAAAATTTTGGATTTGGATTTGAGATTTAGATTCAAGAAATGTAGGATTCAACCCATATTTAATTTTCTTGGATAAAATTATATTTAATACCATAAGTTACATAGTAATAAAAAAAATCCATACATTTACTTATTATTATTATTATTATTATTATTATTAATATTACTATACAGTACTTTGCTTCAAATTGATAAAGGGGACTTCAAACATCCTTACTTATATTTGATCATTTAAAGTTTGTGGTGTTAATTTATTTGATATAAATATTGAATCTCCATCAATTGAATCATTCCTTTCTGCACCTTGATTATTTGAATCAATGTTATGTTGTGTGCAGAACTATTCGTGTGAACAAGAGGGCCCCCCTTCTGTAGGTGCTGCTGTGCGGGTGCTGTGGACTGATGGCAAGATGTACTGTGGACACTTCCAGGGAACCACAAACACAGTCATGTACACGGTAAGAGCGCTTGTTTGCTTGCAGTGCAAGTTTGTCTTGTAGAAGCCAAAACTTTATTGATTGTAAGTAGATTACTGTACTATCCCGAATATAGTGCAATATTTGTTTATTTCTAACCGCTGCGTTATTTTATATTTGCATAATTTAACTTTTTGCTTCCCAGAACGGTGCAATATTTTTCTCCTAATAATGTCTTTCCGAAAACTGTACTCGTGTTCATGTGCGTAGACAAACATTTTTTCACTGAAAATAAAAAAGCAGATTCCCACAGAGTTATTTTGTAGTATAATGGAACTGTAATGGCTGGTGGGAATTATCGCGTGTGTCGATTAATAAACTAATGGCCAAGACAGAGAGCGAGGATTTCCACCCTTAAGTCACTTGACTGGTAATAATTCAGTAAGTCAGTGTTAGTTGGTGGCAGGATTTGTGCTGTCTAACTGTAGTTAAAAAGAAATCACCCACAGCCGATCCACAAGTGAGTGATGGTGAGGAAAAGAAGGCTTCCTCGACGTCTAAAGTAAAGCAGGGAATGAGAAGAAGTTAAGATAGTAATTACACATGGCGCAACAAACAAATCCTGTGCGGCCTGCTAACTACAGTAGTCTCATGGCTTCTTTGGTGCTGACTGACAGCTCACAGCTGACAGTTGACAGCTTTAAAAAGTTACCAGACCAAATTATGTATCCCTACACCGAACCAGATGATCTGCAAAAACATGTGTTTAGCATATGTCACTTCTGACTGTCAAAATTTAGGTATATAACTAAATTAGAAGTCAGCTGTGAGCTGTCAGTCAGCAACAAAGAAGCCATGGGGCTACTGTAGTTTGGTGTTTTTGAGGCTAATATATGACTTTGGAGAGCAAAAAAGGAAAACACGTTTAGGAGTGCTAGGGCATCAAGAAAACCATTCTGAAGTCCTAATAAAACTGTCAAATTTCTTAAGTTCTTACCTCAAGGTATATTCTATATATTGCCTTAAGACTACTTAATGGTGGTATGGAACAATAATTAGGTGATAAATTTAACCAGGCCCCAGGTCAGTAATTTACCACTTAAATGAATGTTATAACGAATAGATTTTAGGAAAGAAAGTTTATATTAATTCACTATTTTGTATTTTATATTGTTTTATTATATTTGTATTTGAGCCATGGTTTAAAAAAATGACTATTTTTTAACTTTTATATTTGTTATCACAAACACCCTCATGGATTTGAAAGTCTTATTCCTAGTTTTATATTTTCAGGTTGACTTTGAGGACTCGTCTCAACTGGTGTTGAAACGAGAGGCGATTTACAGCTTGGACCAAAACCTCCCCAAGAAAGTTGTTGGCCGGCAGGTGAGTTGATAAGCTTTAATACATATCTAGTTCAAAGAATCTGCCAACAAAAATACTATTTTGAGCTCCTTCTTTTAGTAGTTTCAATTATAAAGCAATGTTAATGGACTATTTTTCAGGGCTGATACAAAATGTGTATAAACTAGAGATGGGCCACTCGAATCTTCGAACCCTGACAAGTATTCGAGATTCGAGGATTCGGTGTTTTACTGGATTCTATGATCGAATCTTTCCCCTCATAAACAAAGTATAACATTTTGAATTCAAAAATTACTTAGTTACTACGCCTACTTGAAAAGCACAACTTAATCAGTGATATTTAATTTGTCGGACAAAAGAGATAAACATGGATAAAATCGTCTTTAAAAAAAAATTGTTAGATGTGGAAAATCTTACGTGCCTGGTACCCTACCCTCCCACCTGTATGGGAAACTTGGACTCGACCGTTTGGGCACATGCTCACTTCTAAAACTTTCACCTCACGAACAATCCAGTAAATATTTTAATGAACACATTAAAACTCTCCAAAAACTGAAAATCAAAACTAGAATTAGAATTACAAATAAACTGTAAATAAATAAAACAAATTAAGGTCTTTTAAAAAAAAAATAAGAACACATTAAACACGATATAAAATCAGCCGCCATGACGTATATTATGTTTACTCGCCCAAGTGATGATTAAAATACTGTTAATTCTTACTACCCAACGGGTTTTAACTACCTACAACTATGCAAAGAACCCCAATTTATTGCATACAATCCTTAAGTTAGACATTTTGTTGGGTTTCATGAAAAATAAATACTGTCAACAGCGATAAAACTGTTAATTATCCCTAGTGGCCTACATATCATATATCGATTGTTTGTTTTAAATCGTAATTTTTAAGCATTTTGTTCTAATCTTTATTTAAAATATCTGTATTTTTATTTTTATTTTGGTTATCTTAATACAATAAAATATCCTTTAATGATTATTAAAGTTGATCAAAGGATAACTAGGCCTAATCTGTTTATTTCACATGTTTTTTAGAAACTTAACTCATTCTAACCACTTTTGTCTATATTGTTTAATTTGGCTAGATTTTAACCTGTATTTTGCCAGGGGTGGTTGAGGTTGATTAAAATTAAAAGTATGATTGAAATAAATCTTAATTCACAGTTTAGGCCTATATTGTGTAATGTATGTCTATTTGTAAATCATTAAATTTTATAACGATTTGCTAGGATTCAGATTCAAGATTAGAAAATAAAATGTAGATTCGGATTCGAAAAATTGTGGATTTTGACCCATCTCTAGTATAAACGCATTTCGTCTGGTTAAAAAAAAGAATTGTACAAATATGTTGAAAATATTTAAAAATTATTATTTATGGATCTCTTACAGAAATGGTGATGGAAGATGTTAAGTCAAACTTTTCAAAGCTATGTACTAGTGTTGAGTGAAAATGCTATAAGTAAAGTTGTTCCCTTTCTGTTTGTTGGTGTCCGACTATAAATAGTCTACTGCGACGCCAATGCGCCACCAGGACCATCTCGTCGGTCCGAGCGAACTCTCCAGTCGGCAGAGACCTCATCGAGGTAGCAACCCCAAGTACCATAATTCTGATTTTGTGGGTGGGGACGAAGATCTCGAAATGGACAAGTGAAGTGTGAGGACCAAAAGAATTCGTCGATAACATTCTGTCATTTTATTCAGAATGACTTAACCAAAATTCTAGAAAGTGCGTTGTGAACAACTTTTGAAAATGTTTTGCAATAGTGTCTAAAAAAGTAATTAGAAACTAAACTAAGGTTTGATACAATTTTCTTGTTAAAGATTGTCCAAAATTGTAAATAAAATATGAATTTAATGAATTATCTTGAGCCATATTTTAAAATGTTGGTAGTTCTCCAATTTATTTTAAGGCATTTTCATTTTTTGCAAAAAAAATTGAAAATGGCACTTATCAGTAAATATAATATATAGATATATTTTAGAGATGGGAAGCTTGATTCCATGAATCCCGCAGAAGATCTTGATTAAATTTTATCTTTTGAAACCTAAAATAAACCTAATTTTTAATGTTATAATGAATGGATTATAAGAAAGAATGTTAACATTTAGTTAACCATTTCTATTCTTCTATCATATTCACAGGGTGTCTACCAGCTAGGAAAATTAGGGAAAACTGGAATTAGCCGAGAATTTGAAGTGGCCAGGAATTTGGTAAATTACAAAAAAATAGCCTGGAAAATGTTGTTTTACTCAAAGTATGAAATATATTAATAACTAAATTACAACGAGATTCAAACTGTCTTTTTTCATTTGTAGCTGTGTAATATATTTTATAATTTTTCTAACTACTAGTAGACTTTTTTAATACAAGTAAAATAACTTTATTTAACTTTTTAATCTTATTATTATTTATAAAAAGATACACAAAAACCTTGGGGGAGGGGGCTAGGAGGGTGTGACATATTTTTGAGTCTGAAATTTTAGGAAATGATCAGAGGAAATCGGGGAAAAAGTCAAGAATGCCATTGGACAAGTTGAGTAGACACCCTGTATTTATATTTTCCAAGATTCAGATTCGACTCAATTCAAACGAGAAGTTAAGTTAAATCAACTTTATGCACTGTACACTAATATTATTGTACCAATTATAAACACTCTCATTGAAAATAATATACTTAAGCTTCTTGCACATTATATGCTGTGTGCTATGCACTAATATAAAGCCATTTGCTTTGTTCATGATGTAATAGATATGATAAACAAAATAAAAGATTTTTATCTTAATAGTAAGCTATTTCATATCTCAAATAGTTGCTGAGAAATGATTAAAATTGGAAAAATTTTCTTATGTAAAGAACCCTTAGTCATTTTCATGAGAAAAGTAGCGTTGCCATCTTGTTTTTTATAATAATAAACCGTGTTTGGATATAAAATTTAATCAAAATTGTTAGAGAGAATTTCAAGAAAATTGATTCCCCCCGTCCCATTTTCAGTAAACCACCCTTAAATTTAGCGCTAGACATTAAATTCTAAAAACCCTTCAGGGGGACTTGATGAAAACCCCAGTTACCAAATTTGGAGCAATCGTTAAAAAAGTTAGCCTCTAGCCTAAGGTACAGAGGAACGAAAACTTTTTTTTTTTTCCCAGGAGTCATGAAATGTTGACATTTATCAAAATCTCGAAATAAATTTTTTTGTGATCTTAAGGGCCGAGAGGAAGTAAACACTAATTTGGGAGAGGCACCAAAACACTTTTTTATTTTAATCGGTTTTACTTTTAAAAATACTTTAAATTGTACACTTTTAATGATTCAAGGATTTGAATTTGGATTCAATATTCAGAAGAAAACTTAAGATTCGTATTCGAGAAATAGAGGATTTGACCCATCTCCAAATATATTTGTATATATAATACATGGTTAAATTCCAATCTTAGATTTATTTTACACTGTATTTTTTTTTTACTTGGAGACAATTAGGCTAATATGGAAGGCTTGGTGCACACTATAATTTTTCAAGCCTACTTCAAAATAATGATTATTTTGTAACATATAGTACTTGCAATGAATATTTCGATTGAAAGATAATTTTTTCATATTTAAATTATTACAAATCAATACAATTTCATGAGGGATCTGCTATGTTAGTGGTTTTTTGTGAATAAAAGATTTTTTTTTTCTACAAAAATATGTTTTATATATTAAGAAAGGTTTGATTTCACTTGGTCAAAGGTAGTGGTGTGTTGATTTTTTCATGTTATATTATGTGTATGGTCATCTTAAATTACAAGAATGGTCCCATTTGACACCGTCGTGTTGATTAATCACAACACATGAATTAGGTATTGTGTTATTTCTCTTGGTGTCTTATGTTAGGATATCAAAAATCTGAAGTCAGTTTACTATGATGTGTAATTTGAACAATTTACCCAGAGATACTGGTGTACTGATTATTTCTTTTAGCTTAAAATATAATTATATAATAATAGCCTTTGTACTGGTCTCTTTTATGAAAGAGAAAAATGTAATTGACTTCCAGTGGAATCAAAGTTTTGTTGTGAATCGGGTTGAATTGTAAAGATCATTTAAAATTATAAAATCTTCATAGCCGTGAACTAAAGGTTTTTTTTGTGTTTTTTTTAATAAATGTTTGAACATCTTCATTCATAGTTTGTTTAATATTTTTATGCAAAGGGACGTCAAAATGAACGCTTAATATGATGATTTGTGCGACCATTCGACAGTGAGAGACGGGTTATGTTAAGCAGATCGCCGGATTGACATTCCGCCTGATAATAATATATTTATTTGTACACCTTAGTACAAATTTAAATTTGAATAACTAGTGTAAATAGAATGACAACCATTTAAGAAATTACATATACTTGTAAAACCACATGAAATAAAGTTAGTGACTTTGTATATAATAAATATTAGTATAAAACATATATGTTTAATAGATTGAAGATCTAGGTTTTATTCGTTGAAACAATTCAGGGATGTGTGTTTGTTTTTATAATTTATTTTGAAATCCCTTTGATATAAACCACCAAATTGTGTTTGTAGACATTACATTATTTGATTGTGCAATGCATGTAATATTAGTAGCTTCAAAATGTATTCTAACTTGTCGGTAAGGGTATGCGAAGTTTTGAAAACATTGGCTAGACTTTTGAAAAAATATCTTTTTCAATTTGGCTCTGAGTAAAAATATTTACTGCTAAGATATTGATATGAATAAAATTTAAAGTAATTGTATATAATGTTGCAATAAAACTTGTTTAAAGACATTTTGCAGTATAAAAATATTTAAATTTTTTCCAGCATAAAATGACCAATAAATTATATTTTAACTTTTATTCGTCTTCTAGAATATTTTGTATATTCAATTAGTTTGTTTCGAACTGAAAAAAGTGGACTTCGCACACTGTTACTTGTTAGCATCTAAAAATACTTTCTTGGAATATCCACATGCTTATTTTACGGCACCAAAATAGACTGCTCATGCTACACCCAACATTCAAATGTAGAATTAATTTGTTTATAAACTTAATATGTCAAATTTAGTTGTATTAAACCTTCATTATTTGCAAAGTTGAGCCGAAATTCTATCATTCTTTCCTCCTTTCTAATATTTAAAAATAAAAAGAGCTGTGCTTGTGGAAATGTTTGGGATTTCTCTTGATAAAACAAGTGTGCAAATGAGTACTATGAGGGGAGGTGCGTTTTTAAAACACTATTAGACACATTTATTTAAAACTTGTTTTCACTACCAAAAGTAACTTCTTTAGGTTTACAAAGTAATTTTTTTGCACGCCTTGATTTACTATCTGTTTGACTTATACTCCTATGTACCAATTATTCTAGGGTTAAGAATTTAGAGGAATTGTATGTGCATTTGCACTGAGGGAGAGTGGAAAAACCACCTTCAGTGCACTCCATCGAGTTTCGAACCTCTACCGCATCATCGGCAGGGCAGTCTGGTCTAATGCGAGAGTAGCACATTAGACCATGACGCCACCGAAATGGATTTTCTACTACATATTTATCCTCGTCATTATCTTTTGGTATTATCTCCTTTCCTATCCTCTTAACATGGCCATACCATCTCAGCCTTACTTCCTCCACTATCTCATGTACTCCCTGTACCCCCATTTATTCCCGAATAACTTCATTCCTAATCTTGTTTCTCGTGACAGCTAACATCCTCCTCACAAGCTTCCTTATACTTCAAGGGCACCGCTCTTCTTCATATCAGGTCTTGTTTAACACACCTATAGAACAACTCCCTCAACCGCACTCTTTAGATTCTCTCCTCACACCCTTTGCATCATTCATGCCTCAAAGATATTTTATACTCTGGACCTTTCTCCGCTAAGCATTTAGGTTTGGTTATCTTTATAATAATGTGCATTAATAAAAATAGAATTTAAAATAAAAGGAGAGACTAGTAGAAAAATGAATCACAAATCAAAGTAAAAACACTAACACATATTTGCACACACTTCACTATTTAGATGCGCTTATCGCATCTTCCTCGGGAAGTAGTATCTTGAGTGTCGACAAGCCTGTGTGTAATTTCTTATGTTACATACATTCATATTCAATACAAAATTTTATAATCCCGATATTTAACATAGAGGAGGCCTAATGGCTAAATGATTTCACAACACTGAAAATTGAGTGAAAATCCCACTTGAGGAACGAGGGGAGGTGGGGGAACCCTTTGGACAAAGCTGACATATTCCTTTCTTCTGTCTTAAACGCAGTTGTTATATTTTGGTGTTATTGCCTTTGTTGAAAAAAAAAAAAGAAGAAGAATAACAATCGACTCCTGAATGTCCAACCAAGAACATGTCTTACTTAACCTGAAGTTTTCTGCCACAGTGAAATCTTGTCTTTTAAAAAGTGTTTTTTTTTAGCGTTTTGTCTCAACAATTTCTATTCTAAATACTTTTTGAGTTAGTTAGCAATATATATTTGGGAGAAAATATAGAAAAGGTGGATAGAAACATATTTCACACTTTACATTGCTGCCACTGGACAAAGAGGTAAATGGCTGCCTCGTGAAGAAAATGGATCATTAACTCCTAATCCCCGACTTAGGTTTCACATTCTATCCAATATCACTAAGATAAGTTTGCTGGTTGTCCCTCTCAGTTTAAGCCAATAGACTCATGTTTTACTTCTAAACAAAGATTAAGTAAAAATAAAAATTATCAAAATTGTGTGATCCCCCTTGATTATTGGTTTTTCTAGCTATTGAAATATTGATTTGGTTCAATGCCTGTTAAATGATCCCAAAACTTAATCGTATAGTAGGTAGGTTTTGTGTTTGACTTTGTTACAGTTTGGTAGCGAGTGTTATCGATCAAGTTACTGACACCAAGGGGCGTGTGTGGAATTGACTTTTGAGTTGTTATTCATAAAAAAAAATGGCAGGGTTGAGTAGGTATAAAAGTTGTAGGTTAATTTATGTAAACCCACATGTACTGCATATCGATGACAAATGAACTATTTTTATCTTTAGTTAGATTGATGCATATTTTGACTGGGCCCAATATTTATACGACATACAAAGCCAAACATATCTTTACAAAACTGACCTACAGAAAACATGAAGTACATATGGGAAAGTAAGTCTAGATTTTTTAAAGTCTACTCTTTCTTTTATCCATAACTAAACGGACTTAACCTATATATATTCCTAGCTATTAATTTCCATTGACTATGAAGCAATATTAATTTGGATCTAATATAAGTTGTGCCGTTTTAAAAATTTGCGCACAATTCTCAGCCTATTGGTCGGTATAATTTAGTTTATTTAGTTTGTTCAAGGAAAGCGTTACCAAACAAAGGTCTGATATCGTCTGTCATAAACACTCGTAACCAGTACAAGGATTGTGAAAACAACATGGTCATAAGCGTATATACCAGGTCACTTGCAAAAATACGCATAATACCTGGGTCTGCCTTATGATTCCATTAGTTTGTTGAGGGGGGGGGGNGGGGGGGGGTTAATTTGCCCTAGTCTGGAATTTGAACGATAGGGTCTTCTACGTCGTTGCCGAAAAGTCTTTTGTGGTTGTTGACTAGATGCATTTGAAGCGACTATCAACAAACATGGTACAAAATAATGTAAGATATAGTTTGTAGACATAAATATTTACAGGTTGACTGAATAAACTTAAGTTCTCATATAAGTATATTATTTCTAAAGTTTGAGTTTTAATCATAATTATGCCATAAAGTGTTATTTTTCACATACTTTAACCATTGTACACAATATTTTACTGTTAATTTGAAAAAGAAAAAAAAAATTCTTTGAAATAACAGAAATGTGTGTTGATTATACTTTATAGTTTTTATATTAAAAAAATTAAATGGATTTCTTCTTTCCTCTGTTATTATTTTTAAATATATAGTTATATTATTATTGTCTTGTACACTACTGACGTTGGGCTGATGTTCATTTCAAAATTGAAGATTTAATTGGTAATACAAATAATTATCCAATAGTTTTTTTCCATTTACTACACTTTAAAATAGTAATTACTTCCATGGACATATAAAAAAATAAAGCAATAAAAGACACTGAATAAAGATAGATTTAGTTGTGTCTCGACATTTTTTTCACACAGCAGCTCAACAATAATCTTGTTTAAAAAAATAGACCAACTAAACCTGGTCCTTGCATTATTTTTTTTAATATGTATGACTACACATTGTTTTAATATTAATTGCATAAAAACCCTATCACAAGCTTGTACGTATGCGATTAACAGATAATAATACTTATTTTAAAGTATTTAATAATACAAGAGTAGTGAAGCAACAAATTGTAAATCTCTTGACAGATTTGATACACTTATATTAAGTTGTTTTTTATGGTATTTAAAAAAAAATTGTGTTCATTTACTAAAGGAATGTAGTGTAATTAATTAAAATTAGTCACAACTGTGTGTATTTTGTATTTATTTCGTCTCTTGTAGACCTGACCCAAAAAAACCAAGAACCATTACACTATAACGATTTTTACCTACAGAAATATTTTAGCGGATTTTAGTCTATGCTATGGGTAAAGTCCAAACCTGGATAAAGTCAATATTATCCAGATAATGTTGAGTGAAAGGTGATTGAATAATGTGTTTTAAAGTGTATGCAGATAATATTTACATTATCCACCCGCACTTGTATAGTAGCAACTTCTATGGTTGAGGTTAGGTTAGATTAATGGAAAATAATTTTTTTATTGAAACGTGCTTAATTTTACAAATATTACTCCGCGGTATCCAAGTCTTTCTGTCTAGAATCGGATATTATCCTGATAGTATCATAAATGAGACAAATTACTTTCTATTTCTGACTATCCACTGCACCTGGCTACTACTGAGACAGACACGCTGCTGACCGAGTCAAGGCGTCCGTTATGTAGTTACCTGCAAATTATTTTAGCTTGTGACTCTGCAGCTAAAAGAAAATTTATATATTTTTTTCCAAGGTATTTTATCACTTCTTTAGAAGTAAACACGTGTGCAAGGAGCAAGTGATGCAATACATGCGTAGCTTATGAAAAATTCAATAATTCCCCTGATGTATGTCTCGGTGAACAGAAGCTCAAACCCCACTCTCGGCAAAGATCTTGTCATGGTAACATGTTTACACACGTCAGGCATTTCTCGACTACTTTTGATTCAATTAATTAAACTCTCAGCTGAGATCTGGTGAAGGAAACACACTTAATTCATGTTGGGAATATAAATTAACTGTTTTAATTTAAATAACTATGTCCGATTTTAAGTCTACTTAAATTGTAGAGGAGAACTTTTACTAGAGATTTATCGACCACGGCGGCATTGGGGTAAAGCGTTCACCTCGGGATCCAATATTCGTAGGTTCTAACCCAGCCTGGGTCGAAGGATTTTTCTTGAGTTATACAAAACTGTAGCACAACTTCCTTCGGAGGAGAAGCAAATCTTTAGGTCTCGTATAGTGACATGTAAAAAAAATGGAAACTATGTGAACATAACTTTATCGGCAGGATGGTTAGGCCCTAACGAGCTCGCTTTTAGAAAGGCGTGTGTGCTGATATAATCAGTCAGTGAAACAGCTTTGGATTAATTCCAAACGAGAAGTGTTTATGAGTTCTGAAAAAAAAAAAAACTCACGCTGGTGCTGGGCTGAAATTTAGGAGTCTTTAAAAAGAGGAATCCTGAAGCAGGTAAGTCGTGCAAAAATTCATAATGATAAAAGTGAGGTAATTTTTCCATTTTTATTTGTGATTTTAGCTGGTGCTCCATTGTTTGGGAGAGTATAAATTAAAGTTGTTAATATGGGTGTGTGAATAGGCATTTCGAGTTTGAGTAATATGAAACAATATTTTTAAGAAATATTTCAAGTTGAATTTCTGAAATAGATCTATGCATAAATAAGTATAAACATGTTTTATTTAGAATTAAAATCTTTTTTTAAATAAATTTACAAGTCCACAAATTTGAAATTTTAAATAAACTCAATAAAACTAACCTTTTTTTTTCTATTAATTGAACATACAAAATATTGAGACTCTTTGATATGAAATTATATAATCAAGTTAAGAGTTTTAGAAAGAAATATTGAAACTTTTGATTGCTCAAATCTTGCAAGTCAAGTTCAATCAGATAATAAAACTCTACTCAAACTCAAATTATCGAGTTTCCCACAGGCCTTGTCAATAATAGCCGTGGCTACTGTCGGATCAAATACAGTATGTTGAGTTCAAAATTTGTTCTAATTAAAATGATTGCATGTACAACAAAGAATATTTAATATTTCATAAAATATTTTCATGATACACTTCATTAAGTGATGAGAAATGCTTATTAAAACTAAAAGGACTTTCACTTTTTAAGAAGAAAAACTGCCAACACAACAGTTAGAATTTTTTTTTTTTTAAAAACTAGTTAGTTCTTAGTCCGGAAATGACATTTTAACTTATGTATAAAAGTGTGTTGTGAATCATCTTTGTACTGTTCTCGCAGATTGTTCATTTCTTGGCGAACGAGATCTTCATCGCATGTGAAGGTGTGATCTTGAAGCCTTGCAAGGCGTCCTTTGCTGCCCCAGACTGGAGTTCGTTCTCAAACTCGACGAACGCTATGTCGTGACGGTTTGGGACAAGACGGACCTCTTTGAATCCGGGAAACCTGATCAAATAAATAAGTATATATTAGTGTTGAGCCAGACTGCCGAGGATGGGGAGATTGAGGTTCGAATTTCACTCAGGTGAACTGGGGGGGTTCCTAAATGATTTACCACTCTCCTTCCACACAAATGTGGGTTCACTTAATATAAATTCAACCTTACCAATTCCTATACCATTAGCGTAATTAGTAATTAAGTATATAACCCGAGTGGGTAGTAAGATGCGGTGCTAAATAAAAAAAACTTAAATTTGTTTTAATTAGTTTTAATATATTTTTTTGATCTATAAATTTTATAATGTTAACATAGCTATTGAGTTAAATGGATAATTGAAAGAACCGGAACTTAATTAAGCACCAAAAAGAATCGAAACTTATATTTTCTCTAACTGGAGCCTTAAAAAATGTTTACTGCAAAAACAGGAACCATAACCAGAATCGATAAATATTTCATTTCGACTTGGTGTTAAATTCCCTGTTTTACTTCATATCAAAGACATCTCTGACTTTTCTGGGTTTTCCCTGTCTAAATCGCCCATGGCAAACTAGCCCATTGTGTTGCTAACCCTAATACACCCTTACAGAAAGGCAAACGCAAGAAACAGTTGAAAAGAACAAAGTACCTAAAGGCGGGAGTGCAAGTTAAGGGCAATAGTTTTGTGGTTTTTATTTCAAAACATTTTTTGGTCAAAATAAATCAAATCATTCTCCAGTAGAAACCTTTAGTGTAATTTTCTTTACATCCTAATATCACCAATTGTTGAATATCTGTCAAGGAATTTAATGATAACTTTTTCACTTCATTTAAAAAGCTTCTCATCTAATGTTGCTATGCTCACAACATATGTTCAACAACTGTTGATATCACAGTGTGAAGAAAATTAAACTATATATGTTTGTACTGGAGAATTATTTTTATTTATTTTGGACAAAATAACTGCAAAAATACTGCCTTTAACCCTTTGAGTGCCAACGTCACTTTGAGTGATGCACTAATCAAAATGCTGTATTTTTCAGAAAAATAGCTTGGCACTTTTAGCACATTTTTTTGTCCTTTCTCTTGGCACTCAAAGGGTTAACTCACGCGCCTTACATCCTCACCTTAAATAGAAGTATGCATGCACTGGTGTTGGCCACTATAAAAAATAGTTGAAAAGGTCAACGGGTGGTCAAATGTATATTTGATAAAACTTACTGGTTGAACAGCATTGAGAGCATCATCTCGCTGGTCTCGTCTGGGAGGTTAGTCAGGAAAAGAATTTGGTTGGGCGGTTGCTCAGGTACCGCCGACACGATCGGCGGGCCGGGATGGAGTTGCGGTGCGACCTGGCCGTGACCGAACCCGCCCACTGGCGCGACATGTTGAACTACCGGTGGTGTGGCGTTGAGCAGCGTTTGTTGCCGAGCCTGCTCCTTCGCTGCCTTGCGTTTGGCCTTCTTGGTGTCCGCTGCGCTCTCTTCGGCTGTCACCTGTGGCACTCGCCTTGCCTTCTTGGGCCGTTCTGTGAACGTCCCTTTCATTTTGGCTATCACATCCGAGTCGGACTTTCCGTATTGAATCCTCTGGAAGTGAAATGTATCAACGATCAGTCTATTTGTATAAATATACCTTTAGAGTTGTGTCAAATTCATAATTTTACATATCCGTATCTTCAATTTTCAAATCACAAATCTCAAATTTGTATCTTGGCAAAAAATATGAGCGTTAAAATAAAATATAAATATAATAGAAAAATAAATGTAGCATGGTTTAATATTGACAAATATTTCTAAATATTTTGCCCCAGTGTCTATGAATTTGTTCTAACACAAGCAGTCCCAAACAGGCTCATAAGTTGATTGTCTTGCCACCTAACTAACCTTTGCACCTGTCTCCATAACCCCCATCTTTTTCCAAATTCCAGTTACAGTGGGATAAACTCACTGCACTCACAAAATGGGTAATTAACATTATTCGTTACAAACCTAAATGGATCAACAGATATGTCTGTAAGCGTGTTAATCTGCCACCATTCTACTCTGAAAGCGGTTTCTGCTTTTTTTTCTCTTAAGAATGTGTGAATCAAGAATTTAGTCTTAAATAAAAAGATAAAGTATATTATTTCCATGTCCTACCATTGGTTTGTCATAGAATGGGAAGCCCTGCATTGATCGTAAAGCATTTGTTGCGCTGTTGATCTCCTTAAATACAACAAAAGCTTGTCCTCGCATTTTCAATGTCTTGAGTGCTATGATTTCAAGGATTGGCCCGAATTGGGAAAAAATAGCATACAGCGACTTCTTTAACTCTGAAAGAATAGAGAAGTAACATTTAATTAATGATATTTATGATAAGAACATTCACAAATTATTTAGACAAAGCTTAATTTGACCCCCACACTTAAAACACCAGAAATAATAAAATATTCCGACTAATAAAATCAGTTGAACAAAAGTCTTGGGTATTTTCTTTCAAATCTGGACATTACAGGAAAAGGTATTTCCAATTTAAATAGTCCTACAGGTTTCTCTTATTATTAGAGGTCACGGGTTCAATCCCTACCACATTCAGTTTTTTTCTGTGAAGCAGTTGGTCTCTAACGAAATCAAGCTCAGCCTCTTGAGGAAAACAAGCGGTTACTTGACCCAAAAAAATAGCACCTCCAGTCTAGAAAACTGAGATTATCAACCAGAAGATTTGATGTATTGTTCACATGACACCCTCTATCTGCAGAAGTTGGCACTATCTTTGTCAACATGTGGTGGCTGCTCGATTGTGATATGACCCCATGAAGGTTTTTTTGTCTTAGGTATGTTATCAATAAGTATGGTGTGTGTATATATATATATATATTTTTTTTTAAATACAATAAGTAGTTTTGAAGTTGTTTACTTACTTAAGTTAATGTATTCAAAAAGTGTAAATTCCCAAATAGTTAATAAAATTGTTACCTTCTTTCTTTATTTTTTCATTCAAGTTGTTGATATAAATTGTATGGTTCGGTCTTATATCCATCATGACTTCTTTGAAGCTGAAAACATATAAATAGGTCTATATATTTTCATATTACATGTTTTATAGAAAACTTAAAAACAAATTTAAATTTTAAAAAAAGTTTATAATTTTAAGTAATGGGGAATAATATAGGCTAAAAATAAAACTATAGCATAAAAATTTATGAACAAGTGTAATTTTCAATATTTTCTGTGACAGAGCATTATAAAGATGATTTTGTTTTTATACACTTTTTCATTTAAACGTGTAATCTATGAGTTAGTAAAGAGGGTAATTAAATTCTCACACATTACTTATGGGATAGGAAATTTTAAATCACAAAAATAAATGATCTGCAGTATTGCTGTTTTCTGTTTAGAAACTCAAATCTTAAGAATGAGATATTATTTATTTATTCCCTTTACCCAACACATTATATGCTTTAAGTACTAATTACTCTAATGGATTAGGAATTGGGAAGGTTGAATTAGAGGAAGTGAACCCGCATTTGCGTGGAGAGGAGAGTGGAAAACCATTTAGGAAAAACAACCCCCAGTTCACCCGACCGAGATTCGAACCTCAATATCCCCGTCCTCAGCGGTCGAGCTCAACATGACAAGCGCGTTAGCCAACTACGCCATCGAGGCGGGTTTGCCCAACACAGATTGTAGATCTTTTAGTGAATTAACATTAATCATTCTCTCACAGATCTAAATTTAACCCTCTTGCATAAAATCTCTTATTAACTACGCAACAAAAACACCTTAAAAAACCTAATATACAAACATATATTACTTAGTAATAATTATATAAAATAATCTTTGTGTTAATAATAGGGAAAAAAATCAACAAGGCTTAACCTAGCCATTCAAGTCTATTAAAATAAAATGTTGGGTGAATTAATACATTTGGACACTAGTTATTTCCATGCGAAGTTGTCACGACTATGTGTATTCTGATAAGACATTTTAATTAATTATTTAGATTACCAATCAAATTATTTTAATGGCTGACTTTTTTTGGTGTCTTAAGCTAAGTTTTTTTTTTTTGCAATATTAGTTTCTCAAAATAAAGTGTAGTCCTAGGCCTAATCATACTCTACTCTAAGATACTTATATCATAGCCTATATATAGACGAGATACTTAAATATAGGCCTAGACAATAGTAACTGCAATTGGGTACCAAAATATAAATAAGCTAGGAGCCATATTTGCTTGGTTTGCTCTCATTTGTTTGACATTTTAAAGAGTCAATTTTTATTTTGCTTATAGATAATTCTATAATAAAATGATAAAACACGCACCCTTAAGAAGTTGGGTTTAAAGACTCAAATTAAACTCAAATCTAAATGGAATCAATCCAAACAAGGACCGTTTCACACATGGCAATACACTTGTTATGACTCAAGCAAATACCGGTGATGCTAAAATAAGGGGTTTTAAGTTAATTAGAAGAGGCAAATAATCAAAAAGAAATATACTAGACTCCTTAGTCAAGGCGTAGATAAAATATTTAAAACTAAAATGTAGTCAATAACCAAACCTTGACTAAACAGCCGGGCTGCAAAGGTTATCGTCACACCTCCACATGTTATGAAATTATTATAATTCTCTAAATACTTAAGATAATTCTCTTTTGTATGATTATTTAATGAAAAATAGTATATTTAAATTTATTAACACACCTTAAGAGATAAAATCACTAAAAAATTAAATAGTTAAGTTTTAGCGTCTTGTTTCAAATTTAGCCAACATTAATTGGAACATCAAAATTTATCATAAGCCTAAATATAAAACATAACTCTCGCCAAAATAACTGGCTCTGTTTTTAACCGATAGACATATTTTAAAATATATAGATAGATAAATAATTATTTGAAATGACTAATCATGCGACGAAAAGTATTTTATTGAATAGATATAATAATAAAATAAAACATAAATTAGGCCACTCTTTTTGTGGAAGGGAATACTCATTAAATTAACTGAGTAAATTATTATGAAAAACTAAATTTAAAAGTACCATTTCAGGCCTCTTATCATGAGAAGAAAGGGTGATTAATTGGGTCAGTTGTAGGGATGAGGGGGAGTAAAAATAATACATACATAATTATAATAAACAATAATAACACAAACTGGTTGGAGCTACCCACCAGCCAACACCAGTTCATTGCTAATTTTATAGCACGATAGTTATAGTCTTATAGAAGGTTGAAGGCTGTGAAGTTCTATACATAATAATAATAATAATTACCACTGAGTAAGACAATTAAATTTTTTCAGTATCTATGCCTTCTCCTCGTTTTCCCATTGGCTGATACAAGGGATTTTTATTCTCAAGTTAATGCTTAACGCATACTAAGTTAAAATTAATAAAACGAAATACGTATGCAAGATTCACTATGTATTAATTATGAACGTCATTATTGAAAATAATTTGTTTCATAGTCATACGTGTTATATATGCACTATTCCTATTCATTATGCGTTATGTATGAATATAAACTCAGCCTTATGTTTTCATACATCATTAATATAAAGGAAATAATTGGAATTGCGTCTGTATGAATAACAATAATTTAATTAGTTATAATAAAGTTTACAAATACATTTCAATTAATCTATAAATACATATTTATATAATTTTTATAGCCTTTAAATTCTAATATTAATGTACTAGAGCAAAACTATAATATTTTACATTACTTAATCGTCACATGAAAATAATACTAAATTCCCAAATTACTTACACTAAAACACTCACATTTAATATCTCTACTTAATTTGGCCTACGCGTGACCTTGAAGTTCCATGTGACAATAATAGATGGCAACACTGTCAAAGTCGACCCAAGTGGTTATTTTTAGAGCAAATAATGTGGCTGTAGCTTAGGGAAGTAAATTAATGTTTTCCTTTCCTCAGTTTTGGCAAATAATTAAATAGTTAAAAAGCCTAACTAGAACATATAATTTAGTTTTATTTTGGTGGTTTGTTTTGATTAAAAATGCCGGTTTTCCATACGAAAACGATCGAAAGTATTTTGGAACCTGTCGCACAGCAGGTAAGTGTTGATTATTAAACTTTTAAAATAATTGTAAACAAAATCTAATTAATGTTTAATCCATTGCCAGGTCTTTCATTACTTTTTGATAAAATAATTTATATAGGCTCTCTTGGTTCAATTTTATTAACATTTATTTTCACGATAGTTAGAGAGTATTTTATTTCACAGGCTTTTCCAAATAATTGATTTCTAAATCACTGATTTAACTTTGAATTATTTAGAAGAAATGGGCGGGTCCGTTTAGAATTTGACAAATAGAGTTGGCGTTTAGGTCACGTGATATCCTTACGTCACACATTGAGAATTGAGATCCCAGCTGCTAAGTCATTTTACATCACTGCCAAATATAGCCATGAGTGAACAATATATCCTGAGGAAACAGGAAAGGCGAGTCTGCCCACTCAGAGTAATTTTTGACCCAAAAGATTACTTAAGCAATATAATTGTCATTCCATAATCCTGGATTTAGAATTAGAGCAAATACTACTTTTTTTTAAACTAATTATTTAAAATGTTTCAATTCAAAAACCATTGTTGAGTATAGTTATCTATATAAACACGTTTACTTGGTTTTATGTCAAATTAGGGATACAACATAATTGAGTGTTAAAGATTGTAAAATAATATAATATTTTGATATTTTTCCCAAATAAGAATACTATGTCATCTTAAAATTAAAATAACCCAATAATGGAATAGAAATTCACAATTTTATTTTGGTTTTAAAGTGACAGATAGTGAAAAACGCATTATTTAATTCTATATCAAACAGTAGGGCCCAACTATTTACCACAATTTTTCCACTTTTAGCCCAAATTGTCATTAAAAGGTTTTTTGAAAATTAAAAAAATTATATTGCTAAAATATTATTTACAATATAATTACCTATTACCATTTTCTAGTGCAACAAATAATTATTGGCAGACCTATTAATTTTACTTTCTTGGTTTAAGACCCATTTATACTAAACATAACCTTCAAATGAAGGCATGTAATATTTTTTTTTAAAAAGGCGAGACTCTTAAAAACCCCTTTTCTCTATTTGATGGGGGTCTCTGACCCCTATAATCTACTTTTCCACTAAGCCATAGTAATGTAAACATACAGATTTTTTAAAAGACATCTTATAACCCGTTCGGATTATACAATTAAATATGTTAATTATACTAATGTGTTAGGGATGAGGCAGCTCAAATTTAGGGTAAGTGCACCCACATTTGCATGGAGAGAGAGAGGAATACCATTCAGGGGAAAAAAACCTCATTACACCTGATCGAGATTCAAACCCTTATCTTCCTATCATCGTCAAGCCCAGTCCATTACAAGAGTGGCACCTTAGACTATTTAGTCACTGAAGCAATCTGACACTTTAGGTTAGTCGGCAGCATGTTTGCCTACTGAGATAAAAGTCCCGGGCTCAATTCCCGGCATGGCCAAAAAAATTCTTATCATTGGTGAAATGTGGTTTTACCCTTTCATATTGATTTATCAATGACCTGGGGTCAGGATGTTGTGCCTGTCCTAGTCTAAAGTTAAATTATAAAGCATGTAAAGCCACGACAGGCCTAGCAAGCCGGTAGTGAAAAAATATTGTACTATTTATTATTATTATTATTATTATTATTATTATTATTATTTTCAATTTATAGTTTACTAGCAATCCTGCACAGCGCTGCTTGTGACCCACTGTGGTATAAGAATACCTATGCCAAACCCCCGATCCACTCATGGTGCTCGATTTAATTTTGAAATGTAATTCTAAACCAGATTAAAAATATTTTCTTCGAAAGTTTGATCAAAAATAGCCTCATTAAAAATTTAAAAATCCTTCCACCTATGTTAAAAATTTCAGATCTCCTGCGTGCTGTAGATTTGTCTGGGTATCACACACACAGACAAACTCTTCCTTTTATTATTATATGTTACATAATCTCTAAAACTGCCTCTGTGGTCATTTGATCAGAGTTCCTGGATACAGATGCCCCGGGTTTGATTTCCGGTGCTTCCAGAATTCTTCTCTGTGAAGCAGTGTGTCCGGAACAAGGTCAAACACAGCCTCGTGAGGACAAATGAGGAGCTACTCGAATAAATAAGTAGCGGCGCTGGTCTAGAAAACTGAGATTAGCACCTGGAGGGCTTGTTATGCTGACCACGTGACTCCCTCTATCCACAAATTTTGTCACTGTCATTGCTATCTGCAGCGATCACTCAGCCAGTAAAGCTCACTTGTAGGCTCACGCCATGGAGCTTTTATATTTTTATTATTTTATGCATAATTAAACCATAGTTTGGTAAAGATAAATAAAGATTGATTAAATTTTTTCAGTAGATTTTTTTATTCATAAATATCACCTTTCTGGCCCTTGTTGGCGTTTAAGTTTGTGACCCTCTAATTCACAGCAGTGCTTTGTCGATTTTGTCAAACCACAAACCAAATTTTAAAACAGCAAAATTTCTTGGCCCACCTAGGTCATGAAGGGAGGGCGGAAAAAGGGGTTGGTAGTTTTTAATTTATTCGTGTATTTTACCCCCTTTTTTTTTTTTTTTT
>CABFVX010000827.1:144674-183907 GCA_902151425.1 Timema shepardi
AAAAAAAAAGGGGGGGGGGGGGATCTTTGATCGTTATTGTTTCAATCAATAATTTAAAAATAAGTTGTATCAGTTTTAGTTGACATCCAGGAATTTTAATGGAAACACATATATAATTTTCTTGGTATTTTCTTTTTTAAAAGCACGTGTCTTACCACGCTTCCAGGTTATATGTGTATATACTTATCACACTAATGTATCAGGGATGAGAAAGGTTGAAATTAAAGGAAGTGTGCCTGAGTTTGTATGTAGGTAGGGTTGAAACCATTCGAGGAAAACCATACTTAGTTCACCCGATTGGGATTTGAACCCCGATCTCCCCATAAACGGCAATCTAGTCTATTGTGAGAGAGTCTAGTTCGAATAAAATTTGGATGAAAATATTGAAGTTTTTTTCCTTAGTTCTAGTAATATATAGTATTATTAGTTATTAAAATATTTCAAGTAGAATTTTTTTTTTAATAGTTCCATGCATAAGCCATAAATACAAGCAACATTTTTTTTAATGCAATTTCTTTCGGGAAAAAATCATGATCACACAAATTTGGAATTTTAAATAAATTGAATAAAGTTGTACAAGCTATATAATATGTCTTTAAATGGGGCAAAAGAAAATATTAAGGGACTTTATTTGCAACCTTAGAATTAAATCAGGTGAATAAAATTTATAATGTTTAGTAAGCTTAAGAATTAAAACTACTCAAATTTTTCTATTTTTTTTTTAAATCTTCGAGATGAGTTTGAAAAACTTGTAAACCCTTCTTTTAAAAAAAAATCTTAATATGATTATTTCTAGATCTATAATGCAGGTTTTTTTTTTTATGTTTCACCTCATTTTTAAACTTTGTATGTGTTTGTGCATGCGCAACAATTTTAAACAACACACCAATTTTCCGTTTATTAAGACAGATTGTTCCGTACCGCCCTGACGTGTGTTTGGTCGTGTTTTACGCAGGTGGCGGAAGGCTTGCCTGGAGTCCACAGGGCTGAGATACTGGGGCTATGTGACGAGGTAGACATCTTGTCTCGTCAGCTGAGTGACCTGTGCCGAAGGGGTCACGGAAACAGTCCTCAGGCTCAGGACATTGCCAGGTACTACATTGTGCTGTCTTTTGTTCATGGAACATTTGTTAAAACGTTGTCCTAACAAGCCCTAAAAGACATATTAATTTATTTTAGCACTGCGTCTTACTACCCGTTCAGTTTGTACACACACTGAAAGATTTGTTTTTAATATATTATATCCAATGACAGCATTGTAAAGTGTGAACCGTATTCCTCGTTCATTGTGATGTGAAAGCCATATTTTGTTTATTTCTTTTTTTTTTATGTTTCTATTCATCCACCTTTCTTGTACCGTCTTCCAAAGATAATACAAGGATTTATTTTTTGCTGGTATAAGGTGTATTTTCTTTATTTTATAGGAACCTGTCGCAGAGATTGTACGACTTGAAGGATCGTATCCAGAACGCTGTTGTGAACCGTGTGGTGGAGGATTTCATCGATATTTCCACCCCGCTCAAACAGTTCACAGACGCTGTCCATGTGCCTGAAGGTAAGCTGCAGCTCTGAGGTATGCTTGGTCTCTCCGCGGAAAAGACCTTGTAAATAATTAATACGGTTAAAACAAGGATTGTGCTGTTCTTTGACTTTCGATATCATCTCATGGAATTAAATGTATAATAAGAGAATGAAAAGCATGTAGAAACACCGTACAATAATGTAAAGTAAGTGATAGTGAAAGAAGCCAACCTGAAAGGTTAGTTAAGTTAGGCCTTGTAGGATTTTAGTTCATTTCCATGCATTCAACCGCACATTAAAATGTTATTTATATATATTATTTATCATATTATTGTATCAGACACCTTAGCTCAGTTGATAGCGTGTTTTTCTATTGAGCTAAGGGCCCTGGGTCCGTTTCCAGGCATGGCCAAAAAAGTATCATTGGTGAAATGTGAGTTTACCCTTTCCCGTTAATAAATCAATGGCCGGGGACTGGCCTAGCCAACCGGTAGTGGAAAATATATGGCTTGGATATAAAAAAACTGACCTAGGCTGGAAACAGTAATGGATGAAAAATTTGGGTAGCGATCCAGGATTTGGCAACCACCGCCTTAGACCATTCATCCACCGATATAGTTCAATGGTATCGCGGTGATAAGTTTGACATGTCCTTAGTCGATACCTTATCTCTCACCTGTGGCGATAGGAAGCTCTCATCAAATTTTGTCGCCCCTCCAGGTACACCTGGCCGTGAGCAGAACTTTGGGGACAAGGCCCAGCAGCTCCAGCATTTCTCCACCAGAGCCTCCAAGACTGCCCGTATGGTGGCAGCAGGGGGCAGTGGCGGGAACAAGAAACTG
This sequence comes from Timema shepardi, assembly GCA_902151425.1. NCBI lineage: Eukaryota > Metazoa > Arthropoda > Insecta > Phasmatodea > Timematidae > Timema > Timema shepardi. The sequence goes on from CABFVX010000827.1 coordinate 147,038, forward strand.
GCGGAGGCTCTTCTCACTTCGTCTTCTCAGGTAGGCTATCGTCTGACTCGGGTGTTTTTTTAATGGTTTTCCACTCCCCTACACACAAATATGGACCATTAACATAACTAACACAACTGCATTAAAAATATATAATTGGTCCCTTAAGATCAATTCTTGATTCTTCCGATGGTGGTAAGAATTGAGGGTATTGAGTTCATAATTAAATTAAGACAGTGAGTCTCTAAATACCTCAAATAACGTGTGGTTATGTGTGTGTGTGTGCACTCTGCAGGTAGAGAGCCTAACTCCCCAGCTGATCAGTGCAGGACGCATCCGCATGAACTATCCCGAGAGCAAGGCGGCTGACGAACACTTCCAGAACCTCGTGTCTCAGTACTCGGACAGCATTTTGAGAGTGAGGTCGCTCTGCGATGAGGTGACCGAATCGGCCGACTTTATTAAGATGTCGGGTGAGTCGTAAGAATATTCGTTGGCTTCTTGTAACAACAGCTGTTACTCGCTTCACCGGTCGAATGGTCAAAAGCATCACTCTTGCAATAAATTGGATTGTTAATGACGGGGGAAATCCTATCTCTATCTTGGGATGGTTCTATCCATTCCACCTCATTACACCCTATCCGTATCTTGAGCTATTTATATCCTGTCCACATGATTACATGTTATATCTTTCACTCAGGTTCGTTCTAAAGTTATCCTCATATCTGCATCTAGGTCTTCCCATTGGGTTTGCCGGTCAATAACTTGAACAAGGTTCTGGAATCTACCATCCACACTGAATGTCCTGCCCACTGTAATCTAAGAGACTTTATTATCCTAAGAATGTATTGTAATTAGTACAAGGTTTGTAATTCATCATTATGTAACCTCCTACACTTCCCAATAACCTCTTCTCTTTTTGGATCAAAGATATTCCTAAGTATCTTGTTTTCGAACACCCTAAATTGTTTTTGGTTTTTTCGTGTAAGGTATGAGACCCCTTTTCATGCTCATATAGAACAACTTGTACCACAAACAAAAAAACAAGAAAGAACAAAAGTTAACTTATAGTAAATAAAAACTAGGATATGGTAAATTTATCTAAAAACAGACTTTATTGTTGTTTATTTATTTTGCTAGCTATGTCTTAATCTATCGTTATTTATGTTGCTAAGCCAAACGTCGCATGACTGACGTAGCTGTGTGTACTATTTATGAACAGAGGAGCAGATTCAGAAACACACCATCTTGTGCGAGGAGGCGATACGCAAGAGCCAGCCCCAAAAGATGGTGGACAACACGTCTAGCATCGCCAGGCTTGCCAACCGAGTGCTGATGGTAGCCAAGCAGGAGAGCGATAACTCGGAAGATCCCAAATTCATCAGTCGGGTTAACCAAGCATCCGACTCCCTGCAGACAAGTTAGTTTTAATTATACTACAACTATTTTAATTTTCAAACGGGCATATTTAATCCATATATTTAAATAAATATTCGAATAAGTTTCAACCTCGTCAGTTTGGCATGCAAGCTATGGCTTCTACCTTTTCTGGTATGGTTTTTCGATGACGGTCAGTTCGTGGTTGGAATCCAACCCAGATAATCAGAGGAGGATTTTTCCTAAATAGTTTCCCCACCATCTCTCATCATGCTCCTCAAAAACTGTATTAGCGTGTCTTTCCTTGTCTACTGGTCAAGTTAATAGGGTGGCCAGTGACATATAAAAAAACACTGGAAAGTGGGGGTGGGGGTAGATTGAGTGGTCTTTATTGAGCATAATAATCTCAATACTCAAGGTCAAAATATAATTTTCGTGTCATTTTTCCACCTTCCTAACGCGCGTCTTTTACTAAAGATGAATCATGGTTATGCGAATGTATGAGAAATTAATTACGTTCTAAGAAGAAGAAACTAAAAAAGAATTTGTCTCACAACAATTTTAAACCGTACCTGTCCAAGGCGGTCTTTTAACGAATCAAGATAATCTCATTGGAATCTTAAGTTTGATTGCACTCACTACCCATTACCATAGTATGTGTCTAAAAATATTATTACATTAAGTTGCGATCTTAGTAAAATACTTCCATCTATTACTGGTTCCACCCTATGGCCCAGGTAAGTTTTTTATTCAAGCCTGTCGTAGCTTCATATGCCTTATAATTTAACTTAAGACTAGGACAGGCACAACATCCGGTCCCAGGCCGTTAGTTTATCATTGTGAAAGGGTAAGCCGATGATCCAATAAAATAATGTTTATAATATAATAATTGGGAAATTGGCTTTTTAAAACCTTGAAAAATCAGAGAATTTAAAACTATATATTTTGGCTCGACGTACTGGCTAAGTGTTGTTCTGTGTGTTTCAGGCACCTACAGATTGCTGCCTTTCTTTTAACTTTACCTCAAGTTGAATGTTTTGTTCCCAGGTGTGACTCCGATGGTCCAAGACGCCAAGTCCGTAGCGATGAACATGCAAGATCATGTGGCTATTTCGCATTGGAAAGAATCAAACAGGGCGGTGAGTGCTGAATAATATTGGATTTAGTATTTTGAAGTGTTCGAGGGAGAGGAGGAGAACGGAAGAACTCTAGTGGAAGGATAGACGAAGATGGAGATATTTCACTAAACTGACCCGACCAAAGACTGGAAACAATTGATGATATGGGTTGGGCTTTTTTTTAAATACCTTAAGTTTTAATTTTCCTTTTGTTTGGTAAATCATTCAAGTCTTAAGATTCATTAAATAAAACAAATATATAAAACTTAAAATGGTTGTATTTTGTTAAAAATGATTTGTTTTTTTTAAATATGAAAAGCAAGCGAAAAAATAGATAAAAATTACGCATGTGATGTCACAATTTCTATATTTCGATGCCTTAACCTTTAAAATCTAATTTTTCCCCTGAGACCATTCTCATATTAAAGCTATATTTATTTAAATACCATTATTTGATGTATTTGAATAAAAAATACATCAAAGTGTGTATAATTAAGAGGGGGGGAAAAAACTAAAATGGCTATGTTTGATTTGTATAATAAAAATAAAACATAGTAGAAACATTGTACATTAATGTAAAGTAAATTAAACATTGAAAAAAAAGAGAATATAAGGGCAAGGCCTAGACACTTAACAGGAAACTGTAAGCCAAAAAGATCACAATTAAAAACACAACCAAACACATAATTATGTTTAAAAATGAGGTGGCCCAATGGCTAAATAATTTTATAATAAAGGAAATTGATTAAACTAAAGAAAAAGGGAAAATAAACTACTAAGAGTAAATTTGATAAAGAATGCCCACCTAGGGAAAGAGGAAAAAATGTGGGAAGAATCGATTGCACAAAGGTGACCTTTTTTTTATCCTTCCTTCTGTCTTCTATAGTAGAAGTAGTCACACAACCATTTTAACACAAATAGAATAATAATTCAACATTGTTTTCTTTATCAAACACAAAGAAGAAAAAAGAGATAACCTGTCACCTTCTTATGCTTTGAAATCAAAGTTATGTGTTTTGTTATATTTTTGATTGTGATCTTTTTTGGCCTACAGTTTCCTGGTAAGTGTGTAGGCCTCGCCCTTCTATTCCAAGACACTTAGTTTGAATTTATGATTTGCTGGAATTAAAGTGAGACCACAAAATACAAATGAAAGACAATCAAATTATGATTGTTGTTGTTTTGTTTAAATATTAGAACTTTTATTTACTGAGATTTGAGATCTAAGAATCAAGTTATCAATAATTGTGATATTAAGATGGATCTGACCAGCTTCGGTGGACACATGGCCTAAGGCGCAATTCTCGCAATAGACAACTAGACTGCCAAAGACATGGAGATCGAGGTTCGCTCCTGGTTGGGTGCATTGAGGATGGTTTTTTCCCCCTCTCCTTCCACACAAATACGGGGACAATTCCTATAAATTCAACCTTCCTAATCCCTAATACATTAGCGTAATTAATACATAGAGGTGTATAATCTGTTTGGTTAGTAATATGTTGTGATCTGGAAGGTCTGACTCTATATTTTGGTAAATTAACATTTCAGCTGTTGTCAGCAGTGAGTGAAGTGAGACGAGCAGTCACGGTGACCCCTGATCTCCCCCCTCCACCAGACATGGCGAACCTTCACATCAATGGTAAGACTTGCCAACTCTTGTTTTGACCACACCGGTGTCATCTTTTGTCTAAGTTGTATGTGATGTTGATTTTACAAGCGAGTTCAAAACACTTCAGTCTGTTAGAGCCTCGAATTAATTCCGCTCTGGAGTGTATATATCCTCTTTTGATTTTTACTATTAACGCAAGGCTCCCCACAGCTGCGGGTGAGATTCTTCATCTCCCATAATCCAAACTCAAACATTATTATAATTCTTATTCATTAATATATGAACCCTTCGTTTCAGCCTCAAAGCTAGATAGCGCCACAGTGTGGTCCGTTAACGTGAGACTGCTACCTTTTCAGGATAAACAGAGTGTATCTATGCACATTTTACCATAATGTTTTATTTATTTAATATATATATTAGAAAGAGCCTTAACTCTTGTAACCATAATTTAATAAATTAAAATATAATGTATTGATTGTCCACATATGCCCAGACAAAATTCACCATTTCGCTTTGTAAATCTAATAATGAACAGCTGAATATTCAACATTTTTAATCTCGGTAGTTTAAAGCATAGGATTTTAATTAAAGGAAATTAAAAATGTGTGGGCTGGCATTGATTATAGTTCATTTGACTAAGGTTTTTAAATACGTCACACCATCTTCCACACACTTTTTTGAGTTAAATTGATTAGTAAAAAGAGAAAAACATCAGGGAAGCAATAGTGATTAAATCGGTTTTACAATTAAAACTGAACTTGGTAATTAATCCTCAAGAACGACCGCAAACAAACTGAAAGTCATTGTTTTGGTTCGGGTAAAATAATCTTGTATATACTTTCTGTTTTAGTTGTTAATATCCTGTTTATTGCTTCTAGAATCTTAAAATATTTTCACAAATTTTGATTCAATGCCTTTGAAAATTTACTAATAATTTGTGATAATTATAGAAAGGAATATGAATATAATCATTTCTCACTTTGGGTCAAGTTTGGAGGATCTAACTTCTGTCCTCCAGTGAGTTTCTGTTCCCCTTTACCCTCTTTTTCTTGTAATTTAAATCTTATTTCCAACCACCACCCTCCCTCCTCCACCCTTTTGACGAGTGTCGTGACCCTAACACCTCGTTCCCCGAGTCGGACGTCGCTATTTCATCCTAACCGTGTCTGTAAGAAGTTTTATTTTAAACTTAAACCTAAAATTCTTTCATTCAGATTTAGAAGTAAAATATTAATTTCTTGTGGTTTTTGGTGTCTTGGTAGTTCTATTTTGTTTCACTATCGAAGTAACCTCGTTTCTTTATAAATATCAACATGTTACGCGCTTCGGTGGCCACGTGGTCCAACACGCTACTCTCGCAGTAGAGTAGAATGCCGATGACGGGGAAATGAGGGTGGTTTTCTCTAAATGGTTTCACACACTCGTTCCATGCAAATGCGGGTAAAATACTTCCTTCCTCATCCCTACTCCATTATATTAATTATTATCATATACGCATACAACCTGAACAGGTAGTATGACACGTTGATTTTTTTTAATCTATCAAAAAGAGAAAAGGATTTTTTTTAAATGCACACTATATTATTTTATGCTGGCATATCTGAGCTTAAATCTTTTTCGTAGGCATGCCTACAGGTAGGTCAGGTATGCCATGCTCTGTCCCCCTCCCCCCTTTAATGTTTATTCAAATATTGTTTTCGAGAAGGGGCAGGCGCACACACACAAATGTGAAAGAAGTTTACATTGAACTCTTAATTATGAATTAAAAAAACTATAAATATCCTCTGGAGGCCAATATTTATAACATTCGTGTATACATAAAATTTTGTTTTCTTCCTATTCTTTGTTTATATGTGTGGTATTGTATCTCCTCCCTTTCCCGCAAAACTATCTAAGTACTGATTGAGTCGATACATATCTCTTTTTTACACCTTAGCCTTCCTCTCATTCTTTGTATGTGTGTGTATGTATGTATATATATGTTTGTGTTGTGGTTTTGTTGTTTTTATTTCTCTGTTCTCGTAGATGCGGAGTTGGGCGAGATATTTAAGGTGGATTTTAATTCCATATTTGGCCTTAACGATGCGCCACCATCACGCAATAGTTATCAGCCTTTAACACACAGTAACCGAGGTATCAGTTGTTCTGACTAACGTCGTCTTGGATCTGCCTACATTGAGAAAGAACCTTTTCTAAAATATTCAAACATATGAAAATATGTCGGTTTTCTCTATTTGACACATCATATTCGGTCAACCCCTTGTGCCTGACCTTACTTTCTACTGTGCATGTTGTTTTTGACCTTGAGGAGGGGGGGAGGGAGTCTTGGGGTAAAGTGCTTGCCTCAGGATCCGATGAACGTTGGCTCAAATCCATCCGGTGTTGACTGATGTTTCTTGAGTGATCCGTCGACACATCTTTCTTTGGAGGGGAAGTAAAGGCGTCAGTCCCATGTCAATAATTATGGCATGTAAAAGAACCCTGAAAGATGTGTGAAAATACCTTTCATAGCAAAATTAGTAGGTCCTTTCGTTATCACGCATCAAAATTCTCATCTGCTGATATAATCAGTCAGTTCAGAAAGTGCTTGTTAAATATATCACCTATCTACACTGGAATGAAACGGGCCAGTTTACTACTTAATATTGCGATAAGAATACGTGTCAAACTTTGCTATTGTTAACGAGAACGCAAAATAGTTAATTTTTTAATTTATTTTTTTTAGTTGTGGTACAACTTTATTAAGTAACTGTATGATCTAAGGCGTCACTCTCGTGTTAAACTGGCCTGCTGAAGTCTCAGGGTTTTAATCCAGGTCGAGTCTATTGAGGATGGTTTTTCCTGAATATTTTACAACTCCCCTTCCACTCAAATGTGGGTATACTACCTCTGAAATGCTTCTTTTCTCATCTTTACCCCATTAGATTAACTATCATATATGTGTATAACCTGAACAGGTAGTAAGATGTGGTGGAAAGAAATTAATAAAAAGTCATGTAACATTTGTTTTAAATTATATATCATCATTCATTGAATCAATTTTGATAAATTTTTGAAATCTTTCTCAGTGTAGGGGGTTTTTTGCTTTGGAAATTTGTGAAATGCATAAAATATCAATAATGCACTGCACGTTTAATGATTGCACATCAAGAACACCTTCCCTGAACCTACACTTTATTAAGGAACATCAATTTTCTTTTTGTACTACAATCAATCTACTATATATTTTTTTAAATGTAATGTCTCAATAGTTAAGAGGTTCCATTTAATTTGAGGTAGGGATAATGCCCGGTGCACAGTTTTTACTCGAGATGATCAATGTGTCGCGGTAGAAAAACAATCACAACAAAAAAAACATAAAACGATTGGTAGTTTTTTCTAAATTGTAATAGATACTAAAGTTTATATTTACAAAATTGTCTTTGTATTAGGTACTTTAAAAAATGTATATAGATATATATTATTAGGTATTTTTTACACATAAAACCTACACATATTTAAATTTTTTCTATCTTTTCCATATGTAATTCGAGTTTTTAATAGTTTTGAGACCCGCTTCTGTGGTCAGATGGTCTAAGGCGTCACTCTCGCGGTAGACCAGACTTCTGACGACTAGGGAGTTTGACGATCGATTGAATTCCGCTTGGGTGTACCAAGTCTGGTTTTTTCCTAAAGGTTGTTCCACACTAACCTCAACAAAAATGCGGGGTACACTTTCTCTAAAGTCAACCTTCCTCATCCCTAACCCATTAGTGTAATTGGACACGTTTGGTCTTGATCACCTTCTATTAAAAATTATTCCCACAAATTTATAACAACTTCAAATTTTTGACAAAACTTAAGCTGTTATATTCGTTTGTTGATAAATCTACTAACACACACTAGTTATTGATAAATTTACTGTCACCAATATAGTTTCCTCTTCTTTTTATGTTATTATCCTGCTTTATATCCCCATGATCAATTATTGTAAATAATCCTTTTTCTGTTTTCTTATTGTGTTTCGCATTAACATTTATTTTCTTTACTAATCTATGTGTTTATTTTTAACTCACTTCACTTTACTGTTGCTTAAAAGCTTGTTGATAAAACTGAAAGTATAGTAAATTTACTACATGTGCTCAAGCTAAACTTATTTAACTTTAAATGACAAGATTTTTAAACGTTGCCCCCACCAACCCTTTTTTTTTTGTAACTCTTTTACCTCCTGTGATACAATATTATTATAATTTCAGCTATTGAACATTTAAACACAACTGTAATACTTGTTATTTGAATTATAAAATCTCTTCTTGACAATTTTATTGCCTTGTTCGTGTTGGAAGTTGAAAAAAGTTTAAAATCGCTGTCACTAGTATTATATTTTTCCCGTATTTATATTGGGCTTGATTGCTATTGGGCATCAAGTAGGAATTTTTTTGTTGTAATATATCATTACAATCTGATTGATTTTTTGGGGGGAATATTGAAACTGAAATTATTATTTTTTCAAACCCTTAAATCTCCTTAAACATCTGAGAGAATTAAAAATTCAAGGGACTACATTAAAATTTTAAAGTTATAAAAGTCTAGCTTAGCATTGCCATTTTAATTTTACTGTTACACACGTTTATTTTTTGTCTATTTCTTTTGCTTGCATGATTTGTTTGACGAAACGCCTTTCTTTTAAAGTTTCTAGATTAATCAGATTAAAAATATCAGAACCCATAAGACCATGTGTTGTTTTAATTTTTCTTTCCATCCATTACCGTTTCCAGCGTTTTTTATTCAAACCATATATTTTCCACTACCGTCTAGCTAGGTCTGTCGTAGCTTCATATGCCTTATAATCTAATTTAAGACTAAGACAGGCACAACATCCAGTCCCTGGCCCTTAATTCATCACCGTGAATTGGTAAACCCACATTTACGAATGATAAATTTGTCGGCCATGTCAGGAATAAAACCAGGGACTCTTAGCCCAGTCGACAGACACGCTACCGACTCAACTGAGTTAAGGTGTCAGATTGACATTTTCTATCAAACTCTGCTAAAAATAAGTATATTGCTCCCAGTTTTAATTTCATCTATCATATTGGAATATTAGTATCCGACACCTTAACTCAGTCAGTAGCGTGTCTTTCTACTGATCTAATGTTCCCAGGTTTGATTCCCACTATGGTCGATAAGTTATTATTGATGAAAATATGGGTTTACCCTTTCACATTGATAAATTAATGGCTGGGGGTTGAATGTTGTGCCTTTCCTAGTCTTAAGTTGATTTCCAAGGGGGCTTGGCACCACGATTGTTTACAGAGGCTATATCACGATAAAGCTGAAAGTCTTAAGTTAGATTATAAGGCATATGAAGCTACGACAGGCCTAGCAAGCCGGTCGGGAACAATATATGGCTTGAATAAAAAACTGACCGCAGACTGGAAACTATAATGGATGTAAAAATATTGTAATAATATTAATTAGTAAAAAATGAATGTCAGGATAATATCTGCACACTTTCCAAGTATATCTTTAAATGTGTAGGATAAAAAAACACACTCCATAACGTCAACCCACAATCGAGTCATATCGACCTGGTAGCCATCGTCTGTTGGCGACGATACCACCAACTTATGCTGATATAGGGTGCCATGTAGTCTGCACAATAACCTCTCTTGCTGTTAATCCTGCAATAGATATATTTTAAAGGTACAACAGTTTCATAAATTGGGTTGAGAATTGTCTCTTGAGTGCCCAATGTTCCTTGAAATTTTGCATCGTGGGGTTTTTATTGCCTGTATGTGTTTTGCAATTTCTCTTCTAAATATGCAGGCCCGCCTGTCCTTTATATCAATTAAATCCACATATTTTGCATCTGTTCCCCATTTTGTTTATGCATTTTTTCTTTTTGTGGTGATACAATTGATTTTTATTCCCGAAGAATTATTGATATAACTTATCCTTGTTTGTGATCTATATTATTTAACAAGTCTTGAGGGCTTATAATGGTTTTTTTCTACAGAAGTAACTTTTAATCATATGTAGTAAACACAAGATTATTTTTTGTAATAGAGAACATTATTTATTTTTACCTCGTACTCATTCTTATCAATCTATCCCAGGGGTCGGCAAAAGGCCGATCGCGATCGACCGGTTGCGTCAATTTTCAGTTGATCATGTCAGAAAATTACATTGTCACAAAAGTAAACTTAGCTTGCATTATTCCACTATGGTGCAGCTTTAGGGCCATAGTGTAATTTGTCAAGGTAAGACTGCTACCTTAGAAACGGTAAACGGAGTTTACGTTTTATTTATTTTATATAAATGCAGTTTTATACGTATTAGAGGGAATATTGAATTTAAGGACTAAATATAAGCTGTGTCTAAAGAAAAAAAAAATAGAGTTGAGAAAACAAGAGTGATCTCAGACAGGAGCTTTGATGAATGTTAACGTTGATCGGGTCCCAAAAAGTTGCCGACCCCTGATTTATCCTTTACCTTCTTCCGTGAATAGTATTAACTATAATTATTTGTAATAGTCATTAAAGATTAAAATTGTTTAATAGATGTCGAGTATAGATTTAAAACTTTGTTGAAATTTGTAATGTTTATGAGACATAGATAACATTTGAAAATGTTTTATTATTATTATTATTACCTGATGAGTTTTGAATTTAAAAATTAAAAATATTTTATTATATCTTATTATTAATTTTCAAATTCAACGCTTATAAAAAAAACATAAACAAGGTAATTATATAATAAACTTTTTTAAGTTTCAAGATAGTTTTAAAAATATATATTCAACATTTTAATCCTCTTTCCAACAAAGTTGATTGTCATGAAAATAATTATTATTACAAATAAATGAACACTTTAAGGAAAACATATTGTACATTTTGTTATACTTGGAGGAAAGTACCAGAAAAGGGGGTATATCGAACACAACGTGGCTTGTACTACACTGCTGCCAATGGACCAAGGAAATCGAGCAGTATATCTGTTGTACATAGCCCCATGGATGTGTCTGGTTGTGTAAATATTGTGATGTATTTTGCAGATGATAACAATGTGGAGCAATATCAACCTTCGCAACGCTACAATTACTTCACTGAGAAAGGTAGAGGTGACTAATTGCTTGTTGCATGTTCTGGTTTCCTTGTATATCTATTTCTTTGTCTCTGATTCATCATGCGTATGCACACGGGGGACTCTTTAGTCGTCGGACGAATCTTTTAACGTCTTTAACACAAAAATCTAGAGTAACCAGTCGATGCAAACAATACAAGTTGATTTGGATGGAATTCTAACGTTGGAGTAATTAACATAAGAGGAAATATAAATATATTATTATTATTATTAGCACTGCGTCTTACTACCCGTTCGGGTTGTACGCACTTATGCTAATGTGTAATGGTAGGGTGATTGTGAGATGAAATGGAGGACCCACAGTTTAACATGGAATCCGAACCACGGTGGAGGCCTGGCATTCCCCACATTCACAAGATGTCTTGTCAATGGTGAAGGAAGGGTTTGGTATTCAGATAAATCTGTGCCGGGACCGAGGATTGAACCCCGGCCGCCAGCACAGAAGTCTGACACCTTACCCCTAGACCGCCAGGTCACCGACATAAATATAATAGAATACTAGTATATAGAATTAGTAACTAAATGTTAACATTCTTTCTTATATAATCCATTAATTATAACATTCGTACCTTCAGTAATGTGTTAAATTACTGGTCTGGGGTCTGTTTGTTGTGATTGTCCTATAGTTATGTTTGTTCTGAACCATCATAGGTGGTATTACAGTGTCAAACAAATTTCAATTGAGAAACTTAAAATTTAAAAAACAAAACTATTTTTTTTAAAGGAATTTGTGTCTTGACTCCTCGAATCTCCCTAACAATTTTTAAAGTATTTGTAGCTTCAAGGACTCGAAGGCTGCCATCTCTAAATACAAGTCACCCACATTGACGGTCACATGTTTTTATTGCGTCATTCTCTTGTTCTGCCAGATTGCCACAACCACGCGAGAAATCGGGTTTCTGGTAAGGTCCTAAATAGTTTCCCACTCTCCCTCCTTACGAATGCGGGTATATATCTTCTAAGATCCTACCCTCCTCGTCCCTACTCTATTAGTGTAAAGATAAGTCAATATCTCGAACAGGTACTCTGTACACAAAATAAATAAATTCTAAGTTATTTTGCACCTAACATACACACACGGCACAACGCTTCAGATGTTAAAATACTGTCTTTAGTTTGTACGAGTCCATATGAACCTGTGCATAAGTATGACTTGAATTAGATTGTAGCCTTTTTTAATATCTCTACTTCTGCTTTGATTCGCTTTCTAGCTATGAGTGATATTTTTTTTAATAAAATGTGACTAAACAGTTTAAAAAATAATTTCCCCCCTCATAAGGTGGTTTAAACCTAATCTTTGAGCTGGATTATTATTATTACAAAAAAAACTATGGTTAACCGAATTGTATAATCACTTTAAGTTTTCATGTTTGGAAAGTATACCGATTGTCATTCATAGCCATTGGCTTTAATCCAAATCACCTCGTGTGTGTGTGTATATATATATAAGGTGATTTGGATATATATAAAGTTTCCCAAACTGAGATACACAACCCTGAGTTTTATTATTCGAGATATATTTTTTAATACATTAAGTCTGATCAACAAACTGACGCAGATTTTGACGAGATGCTGTGGACTTTATTTACGCCTCTCATGGCTTTGTTTAGTTTACCTCTAAAGGTTTATTAAAATACGAAACAACTGTTTATATTTTACATGATGACTGTTATTTGTTTCATTTTGGGAATCACTGTTCTAAATAATTATTTTCTATTCATTATTTAACAAATCTTGTTGTAAACAATGGCTGTGTGCTGTATTTTGCCTAAACAGCTTGCTGTGTTGTGGTTATATAATAGAAATACATTTTTATTATTTAGTTTTTGAAAAAATAATATTATTTTGCTAAATTTGCTGCGTGTTTTGTTGTGTTATTGCGTGGTGCAGTGGGTCAGTCGATGAGGGGTCAGCCCGGCCCTGGGCCTTCGCCCGGGGGTACTTTGTCCCCTACTTTAGGGCACAAGTCCCCAACCATGAGAGCAGTTAGTCCGTTGCCGAAATGGGCGAGAGGTATTTTTGGCTTTCAGATTAATTCTCATGAATTTTCAGTCTGTTTTTACATATTTATAGGACTGATTCCCCTCCCCCCCCGAAAAAAATTATATCGTGGAAAATAAATGAATGGTTCAGATTTTTACTAGAAGTAATATTAAAGTTTTATTTGTTCTGGGCTTAACACGTCACTTACTTTCTGATTTAAATTTGTGTTTGAAAAGTTAAATAAATAAATATGAACGATACAGAAATTACTCAGCACTTAGGTGAAGCATCTTCTTCAAACAAACAGCATTTTATATTTATTTAAAATTTCTACTTAATAAAGTTAGCTCACACTCTTAGGTGGTCAAATGGTCTGAGGTGTGACTCTCGCAATGGACTGTACTGCCGATGGCGGTGAGTTAGGCGTTTGAATCCCAGCCATGTGGACTGAGGGTGGTTTTTCCAAAACGGTGTGCCGCTCTCTTTCTCCATGAAAATATTTGTACACTTCCTCTAAATTCAACCTTTCTCAACATTTACACATTAGTGTAATTAGTATATATTATCCATGATTATCCATAAATTGATATTTTGTTTAACATCAATGCCAACTTTTCAATTTATAAAGACAGTTTATTTAGAGTTAATTTTGTCTTTTAAATTTTAAAAGTATTTTAATAAATAAGCATGAGGGACGATAATTGTGTGCCAATTTAAGTAATTGTTTTCCCCCTCTGCAGGCGACAATGCAGATCTATTGTACCACGAGCTAACATCGGACGATGATCACGTCGACAGAGGTACAGGCTTAGGTTAGGTGTGGGGGTTGCTGCATCTTGCGTTGAGATGGGGCCATTAAGAAGGGGGGGGCTGTGCCACTCGTTGCATTGTGTTGATCACATCTCACTTGGCAGCTTGATGCATCTTGCTTTGGGGGGGTGTTGTTATTGTTGTATTTGTTGTCACGCCCCACAAATTGTTGGAATGCAGCACTACTTTACAATTTAAAATGACTTGGTAAGTATGATGAGGTTGTAAACACACAAACATTTGCCTGAATTGAAATGGAAACCTGCGCATGGAAGAAAAAACACCTTGATTTAACCTGTTATAATGGAACTTCATTCTCGCAACTTAAGTTCTTACTACATGATCCATTACGCAAACCATTTTAAAAGTAGCATTACATACTTTCAAATATCAAAACTTCACTAATATTATTTCATACTTTGTTTTGGAAGCTATTAAAAAAAAGTAAACATCTCAAAAGCATGGTATGTATCACATTTTAATGAATAGATATCTGTAGTTATCTTCTTGCCAGCTAATTAATTTTGCTCATCTCACAAGTTTTTTCATTTTTTTATAATCTTGTAATCTAAAGAAGGGCTACTCAATATTATTTTCAAATAAACAACACTTTTAAATATTACTGGGTTTTTCGGTGAACTATACATTTGCACACATAAACACATATATATTGTGTAAATTACTATTTGTGTGTACATCAGTGCGTGTTTGCAATAACACACTCATGAAGAAAAGATGGTAAACAATCCAATCATTACCTGGCCAAGATTTGAACCCCAAACATTCCTGTCCGCAGTGGGCAAGTGCATCCTTGGACATTGCCGCAAGCAGGTGGAGGGGCTATGATATAATAGTCTGCATGAAACCTGGAGGTTGAAAACAGCACATCCCTGATTAAAAAAACACTAGTTTTTTTTTCAAAACTTTTATCTATATTGATAACTCAAAGTCGCGTACTTTCACGGTCTTTAGGCAGTAGTCGCATGATATGGCCACCCACATATACTACAGGGTATCACCTTCTGGTGGCCAGTTAGCGAGCATGTTTGTGGCCTCAACGATAGCAATTATTTTTAAAGTGGTGTACATAGTATTAGCTCACATAGTTCTTTATTAATTCAACTTTGCATGTCTGTGGTGTTAATGTATTTTTAGTTTGTTAGTGATGCTTTTTTTTTAAATAAGGCTTTTTATACATGAAACCGTTGGTTGTCTTATTCCTTGAAATCACTTACTAAGGAAACATAGAAACTTAGAACATGTGTAAACCTTGTTGTTGCAATAACACTAATTCATGGCCTTTGAAGAAATCACATATTATGTTAATTATATTAAATTGTATCTTCCTCGAGCAGTTTAATTTTCACAAGAAAACAGTTGTAGCTTCGCGGTATCGCTAATAATGTTCATGTAATCTAATTATTGATTAGTAGTCTTGTGCAATAGATGCATACATTTTAGTTTTTATTTCCATGTCAACCCGCTTCATTGGCCAAACGGTTTAAGGTGTCTATGGATGTATCCGAATAGTCTACATATGTGGCGTTGCCTTGACTCGCGCCCTTGATAGCTGCAGTGGCAATCATGTGATCAAGTGTAGATCTGTCTGAATAGTTGTGAAGGATACCTATGCAGTCTTGTTGAGCCCTGTTTGAGGTTTTGGTCACCACGAATACAAAGGCTACCAGCCGTGCACTGCTCTTGTGGTGTCAGTTGCGGTGTTTGACTAGCAATTGTTTTTGTACTATCGTTTTGTCTGCTAGAACACTGACTTACATCCTTAGCCATTTTAATTAAGGTTGTTGCCGGGCCCTTAAAGTAATTGCTACAACTGTTTTTTTCTATGGATGCATTCATCTTTACAGGGATGAAGTTTTGATTACTCAAGACAGCTCTACTTCATTCTTAAACATAACATTCTATTCTGTATCTCGGAAATTTCTGTCTTTTTTTTTTTAGTCATTGAAGATCAAACTACTTCTAAAACCTGTTGAAGAGTTGTTAAATTGCAAGCCTGGTCTAGCTGCAAAGATTGGTTGTTATTTTTGTTGTTTTTTCCTCTCTTAACATGTTTGTGTAATGTGTGCTTGTTTTGTGTCTTGCGATAAGGAAAACATATTTCTAGAAGGGTTGACTTTTGTAGTATTTTAGTGTGCATGGTATGGATATTTTTCATAGTGATATTAGAAAGAAAGAAAAAAAGTTTGGTTTAATTTAAGTTTGTAAAATAATTATATTTAACTTATTTATTTAAAATGTGTTTTGTTGTACCAAGTTTATTGAAACTGAGAGGGTTGTTAAAAACTCAGTGAGGTAAAAATCTATTCTTCACATGGCAAACAATCAGGTCATGTTTGGATGACTCAAAGTTTGGCTCCAGCCAGGGCTACCCAAAGGATGCAAGGGGTTTCGGGAATAAGAATTTTGGGAGTCCCCTTTTAACTCTAGATAATTACAACAAATTTGTGATTTATTTTCAAAAATTAATATTCAAATTGTGGGTAAGTTCTCTACTACTGGTTGAAAAATCAATAAAAAGAAACCTGTTGCTTGTAACGCACACATTTGGTGTTTTGCTCCTAGATTTGCTGCTGTAAAAGAGATAATTTGGTTGATCAGAGGTCCCTTATGGTGGGTATTGTAGTAAGCGTGAGATAAGGGAAGTATTTTTGCAGTTTTTATAACAAAACTTCTTTTTTTGTCATAAGAAATCAAATAATTCACCAGTAGAACTATAGTTTAATTTTCCTCCACACGGTGATATCAACAGTTGTTGAATATCTGTCAAGGTTGTCCTGGAATTTAATTACAACTTTTTTATCTTCATTTAAAAAGTTTCTCATCTAATGACACTATGCTCATGACAGATATTCAACAACTGTTGATATCACTGTAGGAAGAAAATTAAGCTCTACATTTCTAATGGAGAAATATTTTATTTATTTTGGTCAAAAAAGTTTTGATACAAAAACTACACTCCCACTTTAAAAGAAGTGACCTGACATGACCCTAATTAATATTGACTTTTGATGTAAAACTACTTTAATAAATTTAGTAGGCGGGTTTCTCATGTTACTGTATATATTTATATCCACCTCGGTGGCATAGTTGACTAACGTGCTAGTGCCATGTTGAGCTTGACTGCCAAGCACGAGGAGATTGAGGTTTGAATCTCGGTCAGGTGAACTGGGGGTGTTTTTTCCTGAATGGTTTTCCACTCTCCCTCCACGCAAATGTGGATACACTTCTTCTAGAATCAACCTTCCTCATCCCAAACTCATTTGCTTAGTAAGTATGCTTATAACCTGAACAATTAGTAATAACTGATGTTAAAAAAAATTGTGAGCCAAATTTATTGTGAAAATAAGAATAGTATTTTTTTATATATATCATTTGCTCAAAGTTAGTTTATATTTACATAGTTTCGAAATGATAGAAATATTCGTGTCACACTTGGGAAGTCTCCCTTCGAATCACTAATTGGAATCGTAAAAACGAATATCCCATATACTCGCGGATAGAATAGGTCTGCGCTGTTGCGAAACTTACCTTATACCCTCCAATGGGTAAGTTGAGCGCTTGCAATCCCGTGATCTGATGTTGACTGTATGTGCTACAGACTACGCCCCACCCAGGCCGCCTCTACCCGGTGGAGAGATGGCACCCCCGAGACCTCCACCCCCAGAGACGGACGATGAGGATGATATGTTCCTCCAGGCCCCGCTGCCCAACCAACCTATCATGGTGAGCCAACAAACTTTCTGACAATAATTGCGGCCGGTTGACTGTTCCTCCCTCCCCCAAAGGAAAACTCAATGACAAGAGTGAAATAGCTTACTGAAAACAATGTATGGTCATCTTAGGTTTGTTGAATGCTCTAAGGTTCCCAACTTGGGGGGTCATGAAGAGTCCTTTGGTGGTTTGCAAAACAAATATAGTTTTTTTTTTTAACATAAATATATTCCTACCTAATCATACCATCCCATTACTGTGTAGGCAAAATAAACTGTACATATAGTTCAAAAAACAACAGCTTCGTACTCAGCCCATCCTCACTTCCTCCACACTTCCCTATCCTTGCATACTTCCTTCAATACAACAACATCCATACACCGAGTCATGCATGCTATTTTATTCTTAAAACTCTTCATACTTCTCTTTTTCACACATTCTTTTATAACATTTAGCCACGTCATATATGACCTACCCCTTCCTTCTAATCCACACACTCTACCTTATTTTAAAAAATATTCGCTATCACAATTTTCTTTAAAAAAATTTACATATATTACTGTCCGGTTAAACATATTTATTCTTTCATTAATATGAAATGGGTTACATAGCATACTAGAAATGTGTCATTAGTTTTTTAATTTCACCTCTTATGGAGGGGGGGATATGGGAAAGGTTGGGAACCACTGGTCTAAGGTGTCACTCTTGCAATAGACTGGGACCGCCAGTGACAGGGAAATCGGGTTACAAAGCCTAGTCAGGTGTATTATGGGTGATTTTTCCTAGATGGTTTTCCACTCTTCTTCCTCACAAATGTGGGTACAGTTCCTCTAGATTCAACATTCCTCACCCCTTCCTCAATGCCAAATAATGTATCTATTTAATCTACATAAGAAAAATAATTCATTGTGACAAGTTTAAATAAGCTTTCCCCGGCAACTTAATTCTTTCTGAATACAAATTTCACTTTTTTTTTCATATTATAATAAAATTAATTGTAAAAAGTCACTCTTACACCACTTGGGAGGAACTAAGCATAGTTTGTGTATATCTCCATAGATGGCGGCACACGGCCTGCACCAGGAGGTGCGCCAGTGGTCGAGCAAGGACAACAACATCATTGTCGCGGCCAAGAAGATGGCGGTGCTGATGGGACGTCTGAGCCGTCTCGTGCGGGGGGAAGGGGGCAGTAAGAGGGACCTTATTGCCTGCGCCAAGGCCATCGCGGAGGCCAGTGAGGAGGTGACGCGCCTCGCTAAGGAACTGGCCCGAGAGTGCACGGACAAAAGGATGAGGACGGTGAGTAACAGCTGTCGATGAGAATTGTTTTGTCCTCGTCGAAACCAGTCAGCCCCATTGCCTCGGTATTAAACTGAAGCTAAACGTGTCCATTCAATAGATGTGTGAACCCTCATGTTTTTATTTTTCTATTTTTTCAGAACCTTCTACAAGTTTGCGAAAGAATCCCAACTATTGGAACTCAGCTCAAGATCTTGTCTACTGTCAAGGCCACAATGCTTGGCGCGCAAGGTATGTTAACTAACATTCATTCAAAGGCTATCGCCATCTTATTTGACCTTAACTCTAGGACACACACAACAAACAAATCTCATATAGTTATTATTATTATTATTAGCACCGCGTCTTACTGCCCGTTAGGGTTGTACACACTTACGCTCATGTGTAACGGTAGGGTGATTGTGAGATGAATTGGAGGACCTACAGTTTAACGTGGAATCCGAACCACGGTGGAGGCCTGGCATTCCACACATTCACAAGTTGTGATTAATACACGTCTTGTCAGAGGTGAAGGAAGGGTTTGGCAATCAGATAAATCTGTGCCGGGACCGAGGATTTAACCCCGGACCCCAGCACAGAAGTCCAACACTTTATCCCTAGACCGCCAGGTCACCTTTTTACTCATATAGTTAATTTAATGCTAAGCGGAAAACAAACAAAATTAATTTCTCAGTGATAAATATCTAATTGATTCTTTCCCAGGAATAGAATCTGAAAATTGTAGTTTGATAGATAGATACACTAACAACTAACCTAAAAAGGTTGTAAAAGAATTACTGACATAATTTTCACCTTTGAAGATGGATGGGTAGTTTTATGTCATTCAAACTTCCAGCACCTAGACAGTTTATTAGTAACTAGAAATCCCGCACGGCGTCACCCTTGACCCTTCAAAAATTTGTTAAAAATAGCCTAATTGAAAAGATAATTAGAGATTTAAAACTCTGATTCGAGTTGCATTCGGACCCCTTTCCACCCACCTATGTTAAAAATTTCAGATCTCTGCATCTCGTAGATTAGTCTGGGTATCGCACACAAACTAACAAACACACACACAGACAAAACACTTCCTTTTATTATTATAGATTATAGTGTAGGCATCACAACATTTTTTATTTTGTTATACTCTTCATAACTTTAAAACCAATGTAGCGATTTTAATAATTTAAAAAGTAATTTACCCCTACGTAAACAGCCTAAATGATTAAATAATTGATTTGGATAAGGATTCATATCATGATACGGGTATAATCACTTTTGGTTCGCATCCGTGTTTTAGTTGACTAATTTCAACAAAAAACATTTATTGTAACAAAACTATAATAATTACAAATATTGTCTCGTGGAATTTTTTGTTCACATTAGTGAGAACGTTCGATATGTATAGTATTTTTTTATGTGATACCAATAGTTTTTGCAGCGCACACGGAGAAAGCATATTTTTAGGCAATTTTTTATACCTTGTGTAAAACTATCAACATTTTTATGAGGAATAAATTAAATTTTCAAAATAAAATATAGCCTATGTTACTCGCTGATAATGTAGCTTTATATTGGTGAAAGAATTTTTAAAATCGGTCCAGTAGTTTTTGAGTTTATCTATTAAAAACAAAAAATTAAATCTTTCCTCTTTATAATATAAGTGTAGATTTTAAAGATTTGTAAAGGCAGCTATTACCAAAACTTTTACTGTGGGGTTGAGATTTTAAATTCTATCAATAGTTAATAAATGAATATATTATTTTGACTTATGATTTATTTCATAGATGTCAATATATTCGGGCAGAGACAGATATAAACTTGTATAGTGTTTTAAATAATTTCTATTAATAAAAATACTTCTTAAAGCATAATTTTTTTCCACTTAATCAATTTGAATCTTGTTTTTAAATTATTAATCTAAATGTGTAACTCTGCCAGATATAAAAATAATATTTACTCGGCTTTGTTCTAACCGCTTACATAATACAACATCTTGTGCTTGGATTGATTGTCTTGAAGATTTATTTTTTGCTAGATTAAGAATATTTATTTTTTTGTAGAATTTTGTTTCTATTGGATCGCTTATTATAAAAATAACTTGTGTCTATAGTCTTATTAAAAATATAGTTTAGCACACATCAGACTATTATAATGTATACACACACTATTGTGAAATGGAGGGGTTTGTAGATTATTTATAACTCCTTTTAAAATGACTACAGGTCCAGGATTTAAATAAATAATTTTTGCTGTAAAATTTTTTGACTTTCTAACTGAAACTTTTATGTAATTATCATTATGATCAAATTGTTTCCAACCAGTGACCGGGTTAATTTAATGAAACTCCTTCTTCGTCTTCCTTTGTCTTCCTTTGTCTTCTTCTCTTCATACTCACACACATGTTTGTCATTGGCTCCTCCCATCTCTTTCTTGGTCTCCCTCTCGGTTCTTTTCCTACAAACTTTATCTCCGTCGTTCTCTTTGGTATGCAGAATGCTCTCCTATTCCATCCTTATTACATGCCCATACATCTTTGTCTTGCTTCCTCCTCTATCTCATGTACTCCCTGTACCCCCACTCTTTCCCTGATAACTTCATTCCTAATCTTGTTTCTCCTCATGACAGCTAACTTGTTCCTCAAAATCTTCCTCCCCATGGCCTCCACTTTCCTAGTCCCCCATACATATATTGTCCATGTAATAATATATTAGGTTTCAAATAACCCAACACTATTATCGTTCAAATAATCCAGTTTTTTTTAGTGTTTTTTCCTATAAAGTAATCCATACTGCACTAGATGATTTTCTGAAATCACCATTACATTATTCTTTAACTTCTGTTTTGAATTAAAGTGTCCGCTAGTGTGCTATATAGTCTGAACATAGAGCCAGTTGTGAGCCCCCTTCCCCACACCTTCCCCCATGCCCACCCCTCCTTCCCCATCTGGCTTGTCAGTTTTTCTTTAATCTACTGCTGACACTTTTCCTCAACATCGATCACCTCCCAATAATGTCGCGGCAGATACATTTAAGTAATTATTAACAAACACTCTAAAACTAAAGGATAGGCCTACTAAAAAATAAACATTTGCACAGTGTTTTATTCCTATTTTTAAATTGTTCTAATAAACTAGAAAACTATGTATCTTATCTTATCAAGCTTTTCTGTCTCCGTGCATGATTTTTTTGCTGGGTGTAAATATTAATATATAGATTATATTAATCAATGAATGTATAGATACAATTATAACAGGGCTATCAATGTCATAAAAATAAGTGTTTAACGTCTCTTTAAAAGAACCTCTTGAGATGAAGATTTACACAAAAATCACAAAACATTCTGAACTGTCGCCGGTCTTTAATACAAACTCTGACTTGGACAATTTCTATCCTCGGCACGATTACCATTATATAATAGTGCATTAAGTTTAATTCAGAGAAAGATTCACACTTATTTCTATATTTCCATTTTTTAGTCATCTACCTATTTAAAAAATATATATATATTGCAACAAATTAATATTTATTTAAATAAATATTTGGATGAAAAAACAAGACTTACTTTTTAATAATATTATTATTTATCATTGTGTCTTACTAACTGTAGGAGATTATACCTCTATATGATAACTACTGCCCTAATGGGATAGGGATGAGGAAGGAAACAGTTTAGAGGCGATATACCAGCATTTGCATGGGAGGAGAGTGGGAAACCATTTAGGAAAAAATTACCTTCAGTAGACCCATAGGGATTCAAACTTTGATATCTGCGTCATCAGCAGGCCAGTCTTAACATGAGGGGGATGCCTTATATCACTGAAGCCGATACTAAAAGCTATAGAGTCGACTTCACGACAGTTTGTCTAAATAACTAAATGATTGATTACTTCACGACTCGCTTCGGTGGCCGCATGGTCTAAGGCGTCACACTCGCAACAGACTGGCCTGCCTATGACAGGGAGATTGGGGTTCTAATCCCGGTTGGATGTACTGAGAGTGTTTTTTTTTTTATAAATGGTTTTCCATTCTCCTTCCAGGGTAATACAAGTACACTTCCTCTAAAATCAACCTTCTTCATTCCTAGCACATTATCATGGTTAGTACATAATCGTATAACCTGAAGGGGTAGTAAGACACGATGATATAGAAACAAACACTTTGTGTATCTTATCTGTGAAGTCGATCACCGCCAGGTGAAGCAAATGTTTAGTGTTGCTGTACATAGTGTCTGCGCTTCTAATGTGTCTTCTTTGGTGTTCCTTGGCTTGTTAACAGAAACCATTCCCAGGATGGACTTAGGAGAGGTCCTTGGGGGTAAAACTTACCATTCGCTTACACATGTTGTTATTTTTGGTTTATTTATTCCTATTATTACACTGTTAACTTTGCAACCACTAGCTACGTTTCTCTCTGCACGTTTGATTTTATTCACCACAGCATGCATTTTAAAAAAAAACTCTTTTTACATTCTCCTATTTGTGGCTTGGGGGCGTGGACGCTAGCCATTTTGTTGAATGACCTTGGTTAAATCACAGTGGGCGGTTTAAAGACCCTCTTAAGGCTGATTGGAAAGTAGATACAAGACTATGCTCAAACCATAAACTGTTTTCAAAGGGGGGATTTCTACATTCTTCATTTTGACAACCGTTAAATCAGGATAATTTTAAGGTTTATTTTAAATTCGTTTTTGTTTTTTCAAGGAATGGTAGAAGGATTTCACTGGTCTTAATTCCACTGTCTTTTAAAGAAAATATAAAAATCCTCTCAATGATAAAAGTCTGGTTTGAGTGTTTCGCCTACCTAAGCCAGGCATCAAGCGCGCTCTTAAACCCATTTAATATTCAGAGATAACTTTGCGAATGTATGTTTGGGTTTTTTACTTTTATATATCCGTTATTTTCTATCATTTATATTTAAGGACAAATCACAGTATATCGTGCCTGGGGTACTTTATTTCATGTATACAGCCAAGTTTGGGTATTATTTATTTATCATAAATAGGTTGAGTGTTAAAAAAATTACTAAAGCTATTATCTAACTATGTTGAAGATAATATTTAGGATGTTATTTCAAGACATTTTGCTTGATTAGCTTTGAGTGCAACTGTTTAACTGTAAGAATACGTATTGCTTTAGAACAATGTTTCTCAAACTATTCTCAGTCGCTTACACATTCTGCGGCCATGACCAATGTACCCCTCCAAACTCTTCATAAAATATTAAACAAATGCCTGTTATTGTGTTAAGTACAAACGGTCGTACCAAATTTTAATAATAACTCTCATGGGGTTAAGCTTAAAAACTGGAAGGGTGGAAAGAAAGGCCATTAAAAGTTTGTGAGATAGTTGAGGAAGCAAGAACTAAATGTTATGGTCGTGTAATGAGGATTGAAAAGGAATTAATACCAAATATAAAGATGTAGATGAGGTACATAAGAAAATGATCGCAAGTTGAACCAAATTTGTGATAGTTTGTAATGTCGTAGAACTTTTCTTTTCCCTTTAACTCCCGAACCTCTCATGAGCCGGGAGCCGAGTTGATGCACGTGATATGTACCTCTTCATTTAACGACATTTAGTCTCTCTTGAAGCTCTATGCTAATACAACAATGGGATGATATTTTAGGATTAATTTGGTTGTTGTCATAAATATGTATGTGTACACTTGAAATTATTTATAAACTAATGTTGAGCACGAGTCTAATATTTTTTTGTTTTTGGTTGTTTATAAATACCATCTTTTTTTTAGTGTGCAGTTTTTTTTTAGTAAATATAAAATATTGGCTCTTTTGTTTGGACTTAGGGGGTTGAAGACCACTCGGATTTTCCCTATTTCTTAAAAGTATTCTCTTAGCGATGTTACAATTAATTTGGTCTACATTGACGTCTGAAGTAGTTAGTCGGCCAAGTAGATTTATGTTTTTAAAAGACTTTTAAGGTGCCTAGTTATTGGGAATGAAGTTGCTTATAACTGTTATGCCTGCACGGTGTTTTCTTGAACACTTACAAGAATCAGCTTTTAGTTTAATGCACTATATTTATTAGTGTTATTTATATAGCTTACTTTCATAATCACAAAATACTGAATTTTTTTTAAATTATGAGTTAATGGGATCTAATTGTTGCCTTGTGTTTCCCAAACTTGCAGCAGTATCCCTTAAAGTAGTGGGCCGACAACCTTTCTTTGGCCACAATCGACTAATAAACTTATCAAAGGTCCTGTGATCAATCATAATTTCTCCACTTTCTTTTTTTTTTTTTTTTTTTACTTCNCTACATCTAATATTAATTTATTCTTAAAAATCAAACTTCCCCAAAAAATTATATCTCTTAATCTTTTAGGAAAAAAAAAATTGAATAATTAAGAATATACCCTGGACTCTTGACTATTCAGGGCCACATTAAGCAGGCTGCAGATGATTAACAAGGGTGGAATTTGTAATTATTCAATGAAATTTCAATAAAAGCCCCCGCCCTACACACTACGATATAATTGACCGGTGATGTACAGGCCAGTAAAACTGAAATTGTGGATGGAAAATTTACAAATTTGGCATTATGCGTGTTTGGGAAGCAAGCCAACATTCCGATGAACTCGTAAACACTTTAAACTCTAACTGTACTTGATATTCCATCCAATCATATTATAATCCAAGGACACTCTGATGATGTCGCAGATTATAAGTTAAAACCCCTGCAAAAACCAGAAGGAAAACTGTGCATGATTTACAATCGCTTATTTGACAAGTTTGTGGGATTGTTTGTTTATAAAAAAAAAGTAGTGCATAAACTTTATCAATTAAGAGTTGGTAACAGTTGGTTGTGTGAATGGTTTTCACTTTGGTCGAATATCTCACAACTCTTTTTTTTTTCTTTTTTTTTCCTCTTTCTTTCTGTTTTTTTTGACAAACAGGCAGCATGATTGGCAACAGTAAGTACAATGATAAAATCTATTTCAGTGGATATAAGCATGCTCTGACTCCCTTAAGCCTTAACAGTACAGTCCAATTTTCACAGGAAGGCACCTTATCTAACAGCTAGGAAAACTACTAGATCTACTCTCACATATCCATATGTCAAGTCATGGGATCTGTAGTTGTCTTTTTTGATATATATTCTCATTACAGTACCTTTACAATAACAATAATAATATGGTAAAACGTTATCAATGTTGGTCACAAAAAAAAACACGATTGTGTTCACTAAAAGGCCCTTCTTATGAAAATTGTCGTTTGTAAGTTCCCATTAATTCCTCTGTTTCATATTTTCTTCATTCACTAAGTTTAAAAATAAAAACACAAAATGAGACTGTTTCATTGATCTTATTTTTTAATCAGAACTTAATCATTTTCATGGATCAAGATTGATATTAAATCAAGAGAACATGTATATAAAATGGAGCTTTTAAATATCAATCTTTTCTTCTTTTTTTTTTTTTTTTTTTNCCTTTCACTTAATTGGTTTCTCTATTATTATTATTTCTCTCTTATTTTCTCTTTTTTTTTTTTCTCTGACTTTTGCATTGGGAGGTGTTAATCAATTAAGCAATAATATCTATGTTTATATTCGTAGATTTAAAAAAAAACCACCTGGACACAGGAATGAAGCATGCCAATGCTCCACTAAGCTATCCAAGATTCGACCCGTGCTCACGCTCATTATTCACTTAAAGTTTAAGGCCGAGTCTGTGACTTGTTATTTGTTAGTCTAAAAATTGTTACTAAATTATTATTTTTTAATATTTCAAGAGGTAATAACTTTTAACACATATCACTGTCATTTAACCGATAAATTACATTAAAAAACTACAGTCAAAATTGAAATCATATCTAATTACCATGTTCTATATATTTAATTTTTCAACCAAATTGAGCTTAGTTTAATAGTTTTATGATTTTAATATAGAGCAACTTATTTCTAAATTGTGTTGTATTTTTTGTAATGGTAACTAAAGAAAATTTCAGTTGTCTCAATTTCACTGCTTTCTAAAAATAGAATACATAAAACCACACCACAATATGACATTTGGCTATAGCTTTATTATTTACCTAAGTTAGGTGTTATCTCTGGGCTGAGACGGGCTCTTAAGACATCTAGTTCTAGCTGTATTACCTACCTAAGTTTGGTGTTATCTGTGGAGTGAGACGGGCTCTTAAGACATCTAGTTCTAGCTGTATTACCTACCTTAGCTAGGTGTTATCTGTGGGGTGAAACGGGCTCTTAATACGTCTGGTTCTAGCTGTATTACCTACCTAAGTTAGGTGTTATCTGTGGAGTGAGACTGGCTCTTAAGACGTCTGGTTCTAGCTGTATTACCTACCTAAGTTAGGTGTTATCTGTGGGGTGGGACGGGCTATTTAGACGTCTGGTTCAAGCTGTATTATCTACCTCTTAAGACGTCTGGTTCAAGCTGTATTACCTACCTAAGTTAGGTGTTATCTGTGGGCTGAGATGGACTCTTAACTAAAAATGTACTCCCTTTATAATTTCTCTCAAAGGAAATTGTCATATATTTTAATGTTAATGATATGACCTTGGCCACCATTTCTCCTCGCTAGGTACGGAGGAAGACCAGGAAGCCACGGACATGCTGGTCGGTAACGCGCAGAACCTCATGCAGTCCGTGAAAGAGACGGTCCGCGCGGCAGAGTCCGCTTCCATCAAGATCAGGACAGACGCTGGTATTCAGCTGAGATGGGTTCGCAAACAGCCCTGGTACCAGTATTAGTGAACTTGCATTATGGGTAGGTATATCTTTCAATACTCTACTGGTTGCATTGTCTTCAACTGTGCATATATAAATTAGAGTTTGGTCTAATTCAATGTTTTACGAATCTGAATCTCCAATTTACTTTCGACCCGCTTCGGCGGGCGCGTGGTCTAAGGTGCTACTCTCGCGGTAGACTAGACTGCTGACGACAAGGAGATCGATGGTTGAATCTCAGTCGAGTGTACTGAAGGTGTTTTTTCCATTAATGGTGTTCCACTTTTCTTCTACGCAAATGCGGGTACACTTCCCCTAAATGTAACCTTCCTAATACTTAAAACCATTAGGGTAATTAGTACATAAGTGTTTTACCAAACAGGTAATGAGACAGGGTGCGAAAAAAAAAACACTTTACTCTCTGAATCTTGAAGAAAATTATGAACATAAGAGCGAATATAAATGTAATAGATTAATATAAAATAAAAAATGTGACCGAATGTTAATGTTCTTTCTTATAATCCATTCATTATAGTACTCAAATATTCACTTAAGTGTTAAAGTATTGGTTTGGGGTCTAGTTGTTAAGCTCATTCTATAATTATAATTGGTTCTAAACCACCAATAAGCAGTAATAGAACTCTAAAATAAATTATATTTGAAAAATTGAAAGAAAAAAAATCTTTTTAAGGCTTTGTGTCTTGAATCAAAAATTTTCTTGAATCCTTGAATCTCAAACATCCTTAATTATTTGAGTGTCTCGTCCCTAATATAAACCCATCAGGCATTGCAAAATCGACATTTTCATCTCAAAGTGATGTCGGATCGATTATATCAATTATTTCCAAAACTAAATTGAACTTAAAGTATTATTAAAGGTGGATTTTTTTTTTTAATCACCGCGTCTCTCTCCCTGTTCAGGTTATACGCAATACTCTAGGGGGGTAAGGATGAGGAAGGAAACATTTTAAAGGTAATCTACCCGCATTTACACGGAATGAGTGTGGGAAACCATTTAGGAAAAACCACCCTCAGTATACTGCATAGGGATTCGAACCCTGATCTACCTGTCTTCAGCAGGCCACTCTTATATGAGAGTGACACCTTATACCGTTGTGCTTAGTCAGATATCGAACCATCCCCGCTGTTGGTCGACATTTCTAACTAGTCGAACTCCTCCTCTCCATCTTCTCCTTTAGATCTTGTCTGCGGCAGCCAGTGGTTTCAGTAGAACTTCTCGGGGTTAGTTAAATAATGGTGGGGGTGGAGAACATAGTCGAATAAAGAAATGGAAATGTATTAGGTTGATTCTGAAGTTTTATTTTAGAGAAACGTTAATTGACGTTTTATTACATTTTTAAACCACTAGATACATAATGAAAAGAAAAAAATTAATTAGTACTTTAAGATAGACATAATATGATTACAGTTGTGATAAATTAGCCACAAGGTGGTCTCCCTTTTTTTTTTTTTTCCACCCATCTCTCAACACCCTAAAGACAACACGAAAAGAATGACTGTTCGTACCTCCTAGTATTTCTTCCTAGCTCGTGAACTAACCTGCAAGTGTCCCGCTGCTAACGCTTCCCTCCCACATAGTATCAAAACACACACACTAAACCTGATGTGCTGATTGGCTAGCTGTATATTATCTCAGTACAATTTGTTGAGTGATATTGTTTTCTTTGCAGAGACTCCGAGGAAGCATCAATATCGGCACTCCAACTTTTGTCACGTCGGACTAGCTACTCTCTTCAAGGTCACTTTAAAACTACTGCAGACGACAAGCACACTGTCGAAACTCATCCGAAATACTTTAAAAAATTACTCGGGGTACGTCAGTTGATTTTGATACTTCTAGCCATCAGATTTGTTTTAACCAAGACAAAAATTATATTTTTTGCCAAACTCATATGTATATTTTAATATAATTTATTGGATCAGGTTTGTTAAAGAATCTGCGTTCATATAGTGAAGAGAATGGTTGTTAGTTCCAACTGTTTAATATGTTACCATAACAAAGTTTTTTTTTATACACGCTATGTCTTACTACCCATCAAGGATATCAGGCATAAAGACCATACTATTTAAATAGGAACAAGAATAGAATTTAGATTTAGAAAAAAAGACCCACATTTATGTTAAGGAGCGGAAAACTATTTTTTTTTAATCTATAAACTAGGCTCTAATTCAAACCCCGACCTTCCCCTTCATCAGTGAACCAGACCAATCCGGAACAATGCCCGGCAACCCTTAAATCAGATACGGCTTTTTTTAAATTAGTTTTGGCCTCTCCCCTCCCCCCACTTACAGGATCGTAAAATGTTCCATTCGTTCCCGTCTATCTTACATATTTTTCTTTTTATGGTTTGGTAAATTAGATTATTTTTTAATCATTTAGTTATTTTTAGTAATAAAGAACAATTGGTAATAAATCGAGCGATATGATATTTTAAAATATTTTTATTGCAGTAAGTAAAGGAAATATAGGTGAAATTTTATAATTATTGTAAGTTTTATTTTATTTTCAGACAAAAAGTTTTTAGATTTTGTCTTACCATAAACATTGGTTAAAAAAAAGCCTTAAAGAAGATGGATTCTGATCCCCCTCCCAAAAACCCTTACATAATTTAAGAATGGGCCCCTAAGGGGGGGGGGCATCCTAAACCCCAAAATACTAAATAATATGTTAGCCTGCCGATGACAGGGAGATTAGGTTTCGAATCTCGGCTGAGTGTACGTAGCGTGGTTTTCCCTAAGTGATTTTCCACTGTTCCTCCACATTAATGTTGGTACACTTCCTCTAAATTCAACCTTATTCGTCCTTAACCCATAATCATAATTAGTAGATAGGCATATAACCTGATTGGGTAGTTAAGACGCGGTGTTAGCACATTAAATCTTATTTTCCCAAATGGAAAATCGAGTATAATTTTTGAAATGCAGTAATTTTAAAGTGGTCTGCTAATATAAAAGGTATGCAGATATAAATTATAGCAATTTTCAATTTGATGAAGATGTTAAGTGATGCCTATAATTTAAAATTATCATACAATCTGTACCAGCAAATAAACTAGAGATGGGTCATATACGAAACTTAATTTTACTTATGAATTTGAATCTAAATCTTATAAAACATGTTAATTGAAAGAATTTAATTTTCACACTGTTGGTGGATTTATTTTATCCCCATTTCTCTCTTCTTTTTTTTTTGCATAATTCTTTTATAAAATATAAACACCTTTTTTTACCTTGGTAAGATCTTTAAAAGTGTATCTCAAACATTTGTATCAAATTGAAAGATTAAAATCTATTAGTCTTTTTTAGTCGCACGACACCCGTCCTGTTGCACAAAAAAAACTATAAATAATTTTAAAAATGCTTTTAACTTTACTATATAGTAAAATATTTTATAACATAATAGAGTGCTTTTGTGTATACTGAATTATTGAACGATAGTGAAAATTTTGTAATTTTACTAAAATGTTTTTTTGTCTATTCAAACATCCCACAAACTAAAATAGATTACCTCCCAACAGATTCAGCTTTTTATGTGCCAAATTAGTTAAATAAAATATTCAACTTCATCAGCAATGGATAAAGCAATCGAAATATTTGTTGATATATTTAATGGGGGTGTAATATTATTTTTATTTTTACCTGTCTGCAACTTTTGAATGTTGATGTAGTGATTTATAATATAAAAACCAATCATGTCATAAAATAAATTATCTTAAATAAATAACATAGAATCTCTTTAGAAATATGTTTTGCGACGTGTTTTTCCTTCAGTAATGTTGTATAGTTTTATTTGTCGAAAAGGAGTTTTATTATTGCTACAGTCCAATTTTCATACGGAGGACCAATTTTTTCCCTTCTTACTGCCATTTGGAATTCAATACACGCAAATTTGTCAGGTACAAGGAAAGTTAAATCTTGTAGAAGTGTACCCAAATTTGTGTTGAGGGAGAGTTGAAAATTATTTAGGAAAAACTAACCTCAGTTTACCCGATTGGGATCAAACCCTTATCTCCCCGTCATCGGCAGTCTATTCTATTGAGAGAGAGACACCCTAAACCATTCGACCATCAAAGCAGAAAATCTACTAGAACTACCTTCACATATTCTTACGTCATGTAATTTGATGCTCAGCTGTCACTTTTGAGAGATTAATTAAATGTCAGTTTTGGATGTGTTTGTATTTTTTTTAAATCTCTTCCTATAAAAATTGGGCTGTAGTTTGTACTGTGGTTTGTTCTGTCATGTTAACAGGCGGATGCACCAGTTATGTAAAATGCTAGATGAAATCGATTAAGGTTGACTAAATAATAAATAAATTAAAATAGTGTTTTCATATTTTGCAAAGTTGAGCTTTTATAGCTTGGATACACAAATTCCTATTATAACGTCCAAAAGAAAATAATCATAGGACTTAAGTATTGGGCAAATTGTGAATGAACTAAAGAAGAGTATATTTGAGACAAATGCCTATTCTGCCTCAAGTTACAGCGTTGCATCAGTTGAGAAAATGTCGCACTGTTAAAGAAGATCTGGGTAACTGAAATCAAAGTTATACTGGTTTTTATCAAAATATCATTACTGTGGCAGATTAAAAATGTATTTCTATATAAATAAGAGTTAACTAATTAATGTTTTTTTATAACATTAGCTATCATGATTATTATTAACTTCTAGGTCTATATTTTACTTTTTATTTTATTAATCTATTTCTAGTTTTAATCTTTAATTTTTGTTTTAAACAATTTACAATTCAGTAAAACTAAGTCAGCATTATGTTAAAATGTTTGGGTAAATGGTCTTTAATTGTGGAAAGACTAGAAGAAATAAAATTGTTGCCTTTTGCGCACTCAACGAAAATATTATAAACTTAAGACGGTACAGTTATCAGTAAATATTGCACTCAATCTTTGCTTGGCGTCATGTAGGTTTTTTTGTATCATAAACATAAACCATGGATAGGACTATTTTTGAGAATATTTATAAGCCTTACTTATGCACAAGCCCCAAAATTATTTAATACACAGTTGGCTATATATCACACCTCATACGTGATGAGGTTTAACTATTGAGAGTTGTCTTTAAATAAAGTAGGTTGATTAACATAAAAGTCGAAATATTTTTTTACAATAATTTGAAACTTTGTTTTTAAGGCTTTCACAGCTGGTGTTTGAATTTAAGCCATTATTTTTAAGTTTTGAGACGCCTTGAAGAAATAGTAACACCAGACGTTTCAGCCGTAGGGCATCATCTCGGACGAGAAATGAAACAAATTTGAGGTTGATTCCCTCAGACGGTGGCTGTTGTAGCTGCATATTTTTAAATTTTAAATGGCATTTTGACATGGGAATCGAAAACTGGACCCTTGGTTAGTTGTGCAAATGCTCTAGCACTAAGCCATCCAGGAATCTTAAATTATACGAGCATTTGCTAAGCTGCATTTAGTGATTAAAGCCAAAACGTTGGAAAGTTACTATTTCTTAAACTCTACTTAAACCCGAAAACATTAGGTGGAGTGCCCACCAAAATTATGTGACATGTGACCTGGCATCTAACATGCATCTTCAGGTTAAACCAATATATGTATGCTTCAATTTTTGCCACATTTTACGGACAAGCTAGTTTGTTTAGTTCGCAGAACATTTGTTTAAGGTTATTAAAAGACGTTCTTCAGGTGGCGCACACGTTCTAAAATGTCTCTCTTGTTTTCTTAGTAATAAATTTAAAGTTTATTCACTAATTCTCTAAAACAACTGAAATACTTCTGGATACAAAATTAACTCTTAAAAAACATTGAAAGCACCATGTTTTTTTTAACAGTTGCTCATCAAAAAGGATGCACTCAAAAGCGTTGTTTACTGCCATCATAATTATTGTTTCTAATAACGTTGACTAAATTCAACAAGAGCAAAGCATATTCATCATCAGAGGCAAACATTATTAAATGTACAGTAGCCCCATGGCTTCTTTGGTTCTGAGTGACAGCTGACGGCTTTGAAAAGTTACCAGACCAAATTATGTATCTCTACGCCGAACCATATGATCTGCAAAAACGTGTGTTTAACAGCTGTAACTTCTGACAGTCAACATTTAGGTATATATCTAAATTTTGACTGTCAGAAGTTAACTGTGAGCCGTCAGTCAGCACCAAAGAAGCCATGGGAATTACTGTAGTTCTGCTAAATCATTCTGGTACGTTTTGAATCGCACGTATCGTCACTGTCAAATCATTCATATGTAATGTCACTTTGGTGGGTGCTCTAACTGAGCTTTAATTTTAAGACTTGTCATTCATTTCCTTTTAGCCATATTCTTTTGGCAGTGTAGTAAAATATTACTCTTTAGTTGTTATATATTATTCATGGAGTAAGGTTCAGGGAACAGGGATTCATGTGTAGTATTATGTACCTCAAAAGAGTGCAAAGAGGTTTTCCTTAAAATAGCCTTTTATAGTTAATGTGAAATAATCGAATGATAAAAGTCTGAAATACATTTTCTCTCCATTTTACACATTTTTAAACCTAGTTTAAAAAAAACTATTATTTTAATCAACTTGTTTTAATCATTCATTGTTATTACTATAATGGTATTCATTAAAGGTAATGTAGCCTAATTGTCTGGTGTGTGAATTTCAATGTTAATAAGCACAAAAGTCAAGACTACTGAAACTTGATTCTATTTTTCTACGCACTCGCTGTTATATGGAACGACGGGGAGTTTAAAATAAACCTCGCCCCTTACTATTTTCCCCGTTGCCATCTCAACCCGCGAATATGGTAAAAAAAATGTTGCACAAAAGTTGTTTAGGGAATGTTATTATCAACTACACCGAGTGTTACTTCATAAGACGTAAAGTTGATGTAATTAGACGTACTGGACCTAAGATATCTGGTTTGTTGGCAGAAAGTGTGTTGCTTATGATGAGGTGTGGGAGGTATTTTCTCCATCTTCCACGATCAATAATATTAGAATCAAGTAAACTTTAAAGTAGTATTAAATTTTTAATAAATCCATATATTCCAAGTAATATTAGTCTTAAAAAAGGAACACAGTTCACACTTAACACTGCTGCCTCTTAAAGAAAATCCCTCGACCTAGGATTTCATTCTTTCGGAACTCATCAGGAGAAAGAGTGAAAAACGCGACGCAACTTCTCAAAAAGAGGAAACAAAAATTAAAAAACACAAAAGGGAGCACAAGTAAATTGATAAAGAATATTAAGACACACAGATATATATACATTTTAACATCCAAACATTTTCAAAAATAATAAGTTTTCACTTTTTAAATAATAGATCCATTCATTTGGTTCTTAACTATTCGGCAACCACCTCTATTATTGAGGGAACTTGAAACATAGGAATCAAAAGGATAGTCGTGCCTCATTAATTGAGCCCTCACTTTCTGCACCAATCTAGAATCTTAATTTTTGTTTTTAGCGTGGTATCATTTGAATGAGAGAATAAAAAAGACTTGATGTGGTAAAGTGGGGTACTGTCCGGATAACCAGATAACAATTAATATGTTGAAATATATTTTGCAAGTGATGTGCCAATGACCTAAAGACAAGATTAACAAACTTGTTCAACTTCATTTGCCGTATTTCTTTGATTCCAAGATACCATTGAATGTAAGACGCAAAGTACCACCAGCAACAAAAAAAATTACTCTAAGAAAATAAATAAAATATAAAACGCTAAAATACCCTATATCAGGGGATCTCAAACTTTTTGAGACCACGCCACCCTTCACATGTCAGATTTTCCGTTTATCACTTCCTTCTGAATCATTTTCATTCTGATTCTTCTAAGCCATCGAGATCGTTAGTGTGGCTAATAATTGAAGAAATACAGTAAATGAATAAAAGAAAGTTATTTATTATTTCAAACCTGTTTAACTATTATTGATCAATATGCTGAAATTTAATCATTTTCTTACAAAACCACATGTTCCCCGAAAAATACCGTACTGACTCGAAAATAGACCACACCCATAAAATACATTGAAATAGGGGAGTGGGGGGGAGGGGGACTTTGCATTGAAAAATGCTGTATTTATTTTAATGATCACTAATACCACTTTGGTCACCAAATCTATTGTTGAAAATTTTTGTCAAATTTACATCATAAACATCGATTATTATTTTTCTATGTATAATTAGCAATTTTGTAATTTCTGAAGCAAAAATACTAATTATTAAGTAAACAAACATACTACCAACTGCGCTAAGGTGTTGGATGGTGTGGACAAATATATACGTTATTAAATGGCCTGCCAACTCTCAACTGAATCACACTAAATCCATTATTTCTGTAGTGAGACATAGCTACACATGTAATTGTTGAGTAAAAATAGTATTTGAATCGTCTGATGTGTATATTTGTGGGTGGAAAAATCTTACTTGTTACAAAAAAGTGTGTGCACATTTTATATGACAAGGGTGGTAATAGAAGGATTTTAATTTAGTTTACAGATTGGAACGGTTCAAATGACAGTATCAAAATTAAATATTGTCAGAGCTTGTTTTTATTGATGTCGCCACTCGCAAAAAAGAGAAACGAGTCAAGTTAATTTTCATTTATTTGAGTTATTTAACATGCACTTTCTGAACCGACTTATTATATCACCACTTGAGAATTTCTATGAGCAACAGCGAAAAGGCCCTACCAATTTTGCAAGCAAAGTTATTTTACGTGCTACAATCGACAGCTTTACTTCCCCTCCGAAGGAAGTTGTGCTACGGATTTGTATCGATACAGTTAAACCCGTCGACCTCGGCTGGGTTTGAACCCACGAACATCGCGTCCTGAGGCGAGCACTTTAGCCCTAAGACCGCCGAGGTCAACAAAGAATCAACTTAAGACTTCCTGTATTAGTATAATTAGTTCACCTTATTTAAGTATTTCAGATTTTACTTTTAAAGTTTGAATCAATACTGTGTAGAAACAGGCGAATGTATCAGAATTGTGTGTGTGTGTGTGTGCGTGCACGCGCACAGAAAAGGGGAAGTATAGATTAAGTAACCTAAAACGGTGAACTAATTACTAAAACATTATAGTGATGGGGGGGAGGGGGGGGGGGGCGGCTCTCAGGTTTCAACAACTGGGGTAGGGTGATTTCAAGATTGTACACACACC
>CABFVX010000827.1:184007-194274 GCA_902151425.1 Timema shepardi
GGGGGGGGGCAGCTCTCAGGTTTCAACAACTGGAGTAGGGTGATTTCAAGATTGTACACACACCATTTTAAACCCGCCAAATAGGCAACTCTGTTCAAAGGATGACATTCATGTTAAGATTTGACACAGTACTTATTTTTATTTATCTCAAATCAATTTTAGTATTTTTTTAAAATTTCATAAGTAAAACCAATCCTGGCACAAATAAAAAAATTATGCGATGTTTTATGGTTTGCCAAAAAAAATAATTAAATTATAGCAATATATAACAATGTTCTTAGTTTTTTTATGTAATTAATAACAAAGGTAATTTTTCAGAATGTTTGAGTCCCCTAATATCCTTAAAAAATCAAGCTTAAGGAACTTTATTTTATAATTATTACTAGGGGTAACTAAATATGAAGACCCGTGACATTTTTAAATGATACCTATGCTTTGTTTCCCTTTGATGTGCAATATTGTTTTCACAGCATACAAGCATTTGATAAAGGATTATCTAATTAGTGGATACATTTTTTTAAAATATAGCTTAATTAGGCGCGCTATACATAGGAATTAATTAAAATTGTTTTGAAAATGTTTTTATTAAAAGCATGGCTACCTATTTTAAAAAAATATCCTAAAATGTATCTCTCTTTATGTTGCTTTTAAAATGGTTATATTTTAGTGAAATTTGCATTGTTTTATGAATAATTTAAGTAAATATGTTAACGAATTATCCTAATAAAGTTAATAGATTCCTAGATCATATGTTATTAATATAAAATCTCATTTGAAAAATGTTTAATATGTTAATTATCACTAGTATAGTTGTTAGCTATTTTTTTTAATGTTGGTTTTGTTTTATTGTTGCCTAATGATGACTTGATTTATGTAATGCATTAATTTTTAACTTGTGGCTATTATATTTTTGAAATAACATCAAGTTTGTTCTATGGTTATGTTGGTGTATTTATCTCTGCGTTGCCTTCAAACAAAAAGGCACAAGTGCGGATACTTATCCAAACTGTTGCGACTCCGTGGTTTAAATAAATGCGTATTTTCAAAGATTTAAACCCTGGTCGCCGGGCTTTACACACCGACAGATCTATCTGGGATTTCCTTCAAGTCCCTGTGTTGATTCTATAAAAACGGGAAGTAAGATGTGGCACTAAAAAAAACTATAAAAACCTCCAAATATACTGGTTTAGTTGTATAATATTAACACCACTGACCACTATAGTGCACTACTGTAATGCAACGGTGATTTTTTTTTTATCATCGGGTTTTACTACCTGTTCAGGTTATATACATTCAAACCATGATCTTCCCGTCACAAGCAGACGAGTCTAACACGAGCATAACACCTTAAACCACTTGGCCAATAAAACGGGTAGCGGTGAATTTAATTTTAGAATCTTCTGTATTAGCCCACAGTCGGAAAACAACAGTTAAATAAACACATCTTTTCATATGACATTTTGAGACAGGAATAGTATATAATAAAGTTGTACAAAGCTTCAAAAATAGAATTTCGCATTCGACAAATTACAAAGCTTTGCCGATAAAAATATTTAGTTAAAATACACATTTGAGTTTAATATTTGGATGTTTTGAGCTGTCATATACATTTTTATAATGTTTTTTTATTATTATTTAACACCGCATCTTGCTACCCGTTCGGGTTATACGCTTACGTACTAATTACGCTAATGGATTAGGAATAGGGAAGGTTGGATTAGAGGAAGTGAACCCGCATTTTCGTGGAGGGAGAGTGGAAAACCGTTTAGGAAAAACCACCACCCCCCTCCCACCCCCAGTTCACCCGACCTAGATTCGAACCTCGTTCTCAGCAGTCGAGCTCACAACGACTAGCATGTTAGCCAACTACGCCACTGAGGCGGATTTTTATAAATTAAATGTTGCGATATTAACTTAATTTATCAGCTTTGGACAAAATATGAGAATGTTTTGTAAATGATATTTAATAGCTTAGTGATAATAGAATGAATTATTGCCTAATGGCCAGGAAATGTTTCTACGCTGTCTTCTTATACATTTAATACCTTAGATCAGTGCTTCTCAAACTATTTTTTAGATTATACACCTTGGCCATCACTAAAAGTTTAATGTACCCCCAAGATAAAAAAAATTCTAAATGACAGGCTTTTAAAAATATGACCACTTGGTAAATTATTGATCTATATAATTTAGCAGGAAAAAAATATCTGTAGTCAAAATATTTCAAATTTGACAAAGCTAATTAGAGAAAATCCTACTGTTATAGCCTTAACATAATCTCTTATTGAGAATCGTTGATCAGTTACAAAAAAAAACTAATTTTAATGTAAAAAGTTTTACACATTTTATTCACAAATTCGTTCAAAAATAAAGCAAAAGTAAACATAAACACAATATTTTCAAATCAAAATTTTTAAGTTTAGTTCTGGTTGTGCAGTTGAAACTTTCAAGCGAAGGTTCGGCTCCAAATTTAACCTATTGCGGTACTTATTTTTAGGTACACCATAGATGAAAAACCACTCTCACAGAGATATGTTGTTGAGAAAGACGTAATAAACTGCTAATGTAAACGGTTTCAGGTAGAGGGATGAAAATTCTCAGAAATCAGTCTCCAGCCGAAAGCAAATACCGGAAAAAGAGGGGCGAAAATAATCAGATGACGTTAATTGCCAACAATATATATATATATATAATTTTCCCAAATCTAGCATTAATTTAAATATTCTAATTTCGATTTGGCTTCAGGAATATTTAATTTGGTTTGAATTCACTTTGAATTTAAAAATATTCCGCACACCCATTCTGTACATAAATGAATGCCTCGCTTAAAAGGATGAGATCCAGGATAGCTCAGCCGACGGTGATCGGCGCATTAAGCCGGACAACCAAGATTCAAACCCCTTTTGGGGTTTCATTTTTTAGTTGTTACTGGCTCGTCCTCTTCACATAGGTTTTCTGAAATAGATATTCATCATCAACTTTTTCCAGCTTGTGGGCGGGTCTGTTAAGTAAAATGTCTCCAGTCTTCCTCTTTCTTTGAACCATTTGTCTCCTCTCACTTGCACACTTTGTTTTCTACTCCTCCCATTAATTACCTAAATTGTTTATGCACATATTTTAGGTGTGTTTTACTTGAAACTAAAAGATTTCCTTTCCTGCTTAGGGAATATAAAGGAACAACTTCTAAGGAAAAATTGGAAAAATTACACCTGGGTAAGGGTCTGCGAACCTTTGACTTCACTTCACATTAATTTGCTTCAACTTTGATTCGACATTTACCAAAAAAAAAAATATTTAAAGTTAAAAGACACATTTTATTTTTGTGTTTGCGTGAAAAATAATCTAAAATAATAGAATTAAATTTTGTGATAACTTGATTTCATTTTAAGACAAAATTTATTATCTTTGCAATAAATCAAATCAAGTAAATTTACATAGTTATTCCAAAGTATATTTTTATCAAATGTTTTAATATTCACACTTCAAATTGAAAATGTGGACTTAGCACACTTTTACACCTGGGACTTATAGATAAGTTTAATCATAAGTAAAACCACCCCAATTGTGTTTCCTAGCCAGAGATCCTAATCAGGAAGTTGCGATTTCACAATACTTTAGAGAATCTCGTCTACACCTAATACTGTTACAATTTGTGGAACTGTTTCAAATCACTAATTGTAAAATTAAAATTCACAAACTGTAAATAATTTATTGCGCTCAAACATACACCATCATATCCAAGTTGAGCAAATTTATGTTATTTTTGTGCAATATTGGGAAAATATAGTTTGTATCTATCTCTATGCGAAAAAAAACCATATGTATGATTAACTTTTTGTAGTGTGTGCACATTGTATTAATAAAAAAACTATTGATGACTTTATGTTCTAATGAAAACAAGTGTTTTATTCATTGAATTAG
The DNA here is from genome assembly GCA_902151425.1 of Timema shepardi. NCBI lineage: Eukaryota > Metazoa > Arthropoda > Insecta > Phasmatodea > Timematidae > Timema > Timema shepardi. The sequence goes on from CABFVX010000827.1 coordinate 187,929, forward strand.
TTCTACCTAACTTTAATAAAATAGTTGAACAATTTCTACTCCAGCATTTGTGTGGAGTGAGAGCTGGAAAGCATTAAGGGAAAAAAAAAACCTTGACACCCAGCCAGAATTCAAATCCTGATCTTTACATCGGCAGTCCGGACTCTGGAGTGTTTCCGATGCCCATATTTTCAAAAAAAAATTAGTACGAGCTCTTACTGTCCATTAGGTTTATAAGCGGTATTATTATTATTAGCACCGCGTCTTACTACCCGTTCGGGTTATACGCACTTACGCTAATGTGTAATGGTAGGGTGATTGTGAGATGAAATGGAGGACCTACAGTTTAACGTGGGATCCGAACCAGGGTGGAGGCCTGGCATTCCTCACATTCACAAGTTGTGATTAATACACGTCTTGTCAGAGGTGAAGGTATAAGCGGTATTAACTGTGCTGATGTTTTAGGGATGAGTAAGGCTATATTTAGAGAAGGTGTACCTACATTTGTGTAGAGGGGGAGTGGAAAATGTACCCTCAGTAATACCTGATCGAGATGCAAACCCCTATGTCATCGGCAGTCCTGGCTACCGCGATATTGGCGCCTTACCCCATGGAGCCACAAAAGCAGGTTTATCAGTAAAAATAAACTGTTTTAGACATAATTTGTTATTTAAAAAAATTATTCGTTACATTTTGAAAGTGGACTAAAGCATGTATATAAAAAAATATTTTGAATAGGCTGGGCCAAACACACAAATAATCCAGTTGATATATTTATAATACTTTATTTTTTCAAATGCATTTGTAAAATTAATGAAGGGATGAATATTCATAAAAGAATTTTACAACAAATGTTTAGTAAGCTTAACTTAAATATATTAAATAAATTGTAATGAAATGAAACATAAATTGGTTAAGAATGCTGTAGTCAAAACAGGTTTAAAAGAAGGTTGTAGCGACTTATTCCTTGACTATTCATTGGGGAGTTATGAAAAACCCTTCTCGGCTGGGATTCAAACCCCAACTTCCTTGTCACCGACAATAAACAAGACAAGGTTGACGCCTTAACTGATAGATGCGGGTTGCCTAACATTTGAAGGGTAAAACTTATTTAAACATGGTAGGCCTAACAAGAAAAATAAAATCCACACATGTAAGAAATTAAATACGTTACGTATCATTTAGGTACCGGTAGTATAAATTTTACCCACCCGCATATCTAGTCCTCAATGTACTCGAAAGGCTCTGGGGGTTCAGGCTCTTTTTCCTCGTCAGGTTTTGGGCCGAAGGCAACGACGGGTTCGACGAGCTCCTCTTCTGTGCCTGGCTTGGCATGGCGGACCATCACTATTCCTCCGATAGCAATATCCTTGAGAGGAATATAGCTGCTCGATTCGACCAACTGCAACACCTGAAATTCAACACAAAGTTGTGAACAAACTCTGCTGGGGCCAGGTTGAATATAGAGTAAGTGAACCCACATTTGCATGGAGGGAAAGTAGAAAAAATTTAGGAAACCTTCCCCCCCACCGAGCAAGGTTTGAACCTTAAATCTCCCCGTCCTCCGCAGTCTAGTTCAACATGAAACTAGCGCATTAGCTAACTACGCCACCAAGGCGGGTCTCTTAAAACTAGTGTTTCAAATTTTTAAAAGGAGTTAGGTCGAGTCTAAAGAGTTCAGTTAGGCCTTTTTATTCGCAAGTGTCTTACGTGAATTTAATAGGTTTTTTTTAGCATAGTGTCTCAGTTTCAGTTTAGATTTTATGCAAATGTAATAGGCCTACTTAATCAAATTTGTTAAGGATGAGGAAGGTTTAGTTTAGATAAAGTGTACCCCCGGTGTACCCAACCAGTGATCAAACCCCAATCTCCCTGTAATAGGCAATCTAGCCATTTGCGAAAAGTGAAGCCCTTCGACCACCGAATCAGGTTGATTAGAACTGAAAGCTAACAAACCTTCAATTGTTGCTTTATCACTCTCACAGGGTTGCTCAGAATCTCAAAGTTGGGCTCTGGTTCTTTCTTAGTCTCCTCTTCTTTTGCGGCCTTCTTTTCCGTTTTCTTATCATCCTTCTTTTCATCTTTGTTGTCCTTCTTTGATTCCTTTTTATCATCTTTCTTTTCTTCTTTCTTATCTTCTTTCTTTTCCTCTTTTTTTTCTTTTTCATCCTTCTTTTCATCCTCGTCAACATCCATCTTGTCTGTGTCTCGCAGTTTCTTCTCAGCCTCCCTGCGGCGAGCTCTAGCTGCGATGCTCAACACTGCTGTCGTTACCTTTTCTCGCTCCTCCCGTTTCTTCTCCTCGAGAGGCGGCGGGTAAGCAAACAAGGATGGGCGAGCATTTGAACGAAAGTCCAGCTTGGGCATCTTGAGATGCGCATTGAGCGCAATCAAACATGTGGGCGTGAACGCGAGCGCTAGGCAGTGCGCCAGAGGGAACCAATACCAGTACTGCGTGAAGATGAGGACTCCAACGACCGCCAGCATGTTGGTATGTCCTGTCCTAGATTGCAAGGACACTGTGACGTTACGGCCTCCCGCATCGATGATTCCTTGCGCCAAAATGGCTCCGAATTTGGCCATCACATCCTCGTGTTTGTCTACAATCACTTTGGAATACAATGTACGGAAATCTTTTACCTTGGGGCAAGTGTGCTCAGTTTGTTGGATAAGGATCATGGCGGATGCAATAAGGGCACCTTGACGAACAAAATTGACCGGATCATTGGTCATGGGGTCCAGCAAGGAAATGGCTTCTTTAAGGCCTGTGCCAGCACATGCGATCCCCAGAGCCATCGCAGCTCCGTAGCGTACGTGGGGGTTGTAGCTTTCAGCTAGAAGAGATACCACGCTGGGGCACTGCTCTGGGGTCCTGAACAGTAAGAAGCCCAGCCCTGTTACAGCCGCTCGACGGACATCGTCGTTTACATCCGAGACAGCCACATGGAGAAGTTTGCGTATAGCTTGATTGTTAGCCGGTACCACAATAAGCCATGCCAATCGTGTACATACCAGATCTACGCAATATCGGATCTTTGTCTTGACATAAATTATCTATGAGCGGGTCAGCCTCTTCCAGACGCCCGTACATCGTGAGGGCTATTCCCACGGCAAGCCCTCGAAGAATTTTTTCATGCTGGGTTTCTTGGGCATATGCCACCATGTCTTCGATGGCTTGAGTGGCCTTAGAACCTAGCATGACTGCACCCATAGCAATGCCTGCTGCCTCCCCAGTCACTGCGTCGTCCTGATAGAGGTTGAACTTGAGTTGTTCGTAGACATCTTGCCGGTTGGTCCCCATCGCTGCTAGTCCAAGACCTAGACAACCACCATGACGAACCATCTCGTTCTGCGCATCCTTGAGTTGCCCCAGCAAATAATCTGTGATTGCCGCGCCATGGTTAGCATGGATCAACCCCAGCGCATACAAACCACCACCTTCGGAATATCCCGAACTTGTACCGACCTCCTTAGGAAGATAACTCTGCATCAGGGCAAGGGCTTCTTGTTCATGCCCTCGATGGATCACTCCGAGCGAAGCCGTCGCCGTAAGCTTGGCCCAGTTTGTGGCACGGGCCAGCCATTCCAAGTTGTCCCTCAAAAACTGGTCGCTAGTCGTACCGCTGTGCATGTATGCATTTGCAATTACTGTTGCGGTGTGGCATATAGACACGCGCACAGCATCTTTCGTGTTTTTAAGAATCAACATATCCGAATGATTGCTACGAATTAAAAATTGGAGGTGGAGATCAATTGATACCTCGCCGCTCAATATGCTGGTCAATTTTTCAATCCGTTGTTGGTGGATCTTCTCCTCTTCAGTTAAACTTTCTAATTTTCTTTCAGGTTTCTTGTCTTCTTCCGAAGGTTCTGCAGATTTTTCTGGGGTTTCTTTAGAAGCTCCTTCGACAGGGACTTTAACCAGCTTATCAGTTGCGGTCGGTATGGGTGCAGTCGCCCTTAAGGCTTGAAGTACGCGCCCTAGAAACTGTTGTGTTGCACTTTCGTAAAGATCAAAGGCTATTTGGTATGCCATTAAGACGCTGTCCTCAGATTCTTTGCTTAACTTTTCCAAGACCTCTGCTACTGAGTGTGGATCATCTAGAAATATTAAACATTGACACATGTTGACATAGTCTGGCGTTTTCAGGCTACGATAAAGGGTGACCAAGGAGCGCAATATATTGTTACGAAAGCTTCTGTTTTGAATTAAGCTCATGGCACCTTGAAAGGCATATATCAACATGCCATTCAAGTCCTCGCACTCTACTATTGATCTTGCAAAAATGTCCATCCTATGTGTCTCCAAGGCCAAGCCCATAGCTTGCTTATGTTGACCATCGTTCAAACACCGATCAAACATCCTGTTGACGATTGCTTCGAGACGAGGATCCATATCCTTGTGTTCTTTCGAATTTTCAGCTATAAGCTCCTTTCTAAGTTGTGTATAGTGATCAATGCATTTGGCGATGATAGTATCGACATATTCACTGCGAGAATTGACATCAAAGAGATTTCCAGCTCCAAGAGCATACGTTAAAGAGTCTTCAAACGAACCCAGGTGATAATAAACTTTGCTAGCAACTAATGCAGCCAGTTCATGTTGATTAAAAGCTTTATCTTCGTGCAAAATTTCAATTTTCTCAATCGCTTCAGATATTTCTGGCCAAAATTCATCCACAATAAGATCCAATTTTTTTAAAGCAAATACTTTTAATTCTGGCATCGGTTCTTCAAGAAGGGATATAATCCCTGCTGCAGAGGTTATATTCATGTTTATACAAGTATACTTATAGTAAAAAGAACAAAAACATATAATATAGTTTTGTCTTACACTTTAATAAATATATTACAAATTTTCACTAAAATACACAACTCATCTATCTCAAGTTTATAACGTTAAAATTATACATTTCCCTCAACCTTAGAAATAAAATATATCTAATATAGAATAATACCAACTACTGGGCTACTCAATTATAACCCTGGAATAGATACTCATTACTTGCAGATCAAAATAATAGTTGAAAGATCAAGATAATAAAATTAATAGAATGAATTAAACACATTATAAATAAATATTAAATTAAGTTAAATACAGTCCATATATGTGAGTACAATTTTTTTATACTTTTATTTTCACATTTTAAGTAACGCATAACGAATATTACTCAAGAAGTTGAAATATATTCTTTTTAATTATATCAATTATAACGTATAATAGTGAATAGTCACAATTAATAAAGTTGGTTTAGCATTAACTTCTTTACATTATGCATTGAGAGTAGTACAATACAATTATTGGATTCGAGACGCCAATGAAAATGCGAGAAGAAGCTCTATTCAATGAAACGCAAATATAGACAGTATATCAAACTTAGTTTATGTTCATGTTTGAAATGCCATGTGCTGGGTATCTGTTATTTAATACGATGTTTACAGTTTTCAAACAACTATAGGAATTACACAATTTTCCAGAAATAAATGTTTGTTAAATTTTTCATCCTATTGGTAGATTTTAACTTGAGTAATATCTCCATGGTGTCAGCCTGAAAGCAGGCTATACCAATCGAGAGGCTTCCGTATGTTGGCGAAGGTAGTGCCAACATTTTCGGGTTGAGGGTGTCATGTGGTCAGCACAATGAACCCTCCAGCCTTCTATCTCAGTTTTCTAGACTGAAGCGCTACTGATTCATTCAAGTAGCTCCTCATTTGTACTCACGAGGTTGATTTTGGTTCCGTTTCAGACCCACTGCTTCGCAGATAGAATTGGTATATACCTATATTTTGACTGTCAGAAGTGACAGCTGCTAAACACGTGTTTTTGCAGATCATATGGTTCGGCGTAGGGACACATAATTCTGTCTGGTAACTTTTTAAATCTGTCAGTTGTCAGCTATGAGCTGTCAGTCAGCACCAAAGAAGCCTTGGGACTACTGTACCAGTGATGGGCATAATCGAATGATTTTAAGAATCGAATAATCATTCGATTCTTTGAAAAATAATAGAATGAATCGAAAGATAAAAGAATCATTGGAATGATTTTGATAAGTAGCAAAGAGTCTGTAATAATCGGATATTTACTACTTCTAAAAGTAGTTACTACAGTCAACTCTCGATTCTACGATCCCGGGAATAGCGTCCCTCTTGAAGTAACGAGCCTTTTTTGGGGAACCGTGAAAAATGTGGGAAAAAAGGTTGAAAAGTTTAAGGAAATCGGCTGCAAAATGTGTTTTTTGCATTTATTTAGGTCGCTGCGTTGCAATTATCTTTGTGAGCGCTGTATTACTAGTAACTGGGGTGGGTCAGGTATAAAAAAACGACACCACCTCATCAATGCCAGCCAATATCACTTGACTCTGTCCAC
>CABFVX010000827.1:212563-224062 GCA_902151425.1 Timema shepardi
CTGTCGGACCAGCTTGTCGGGAGGAGATGAACATTGTCCATCTCTTGCGTTTATGTAGTTGCGTTGGCTTGCGTTCAGCCAATCAAAAAACAAATATGGATGGACTACTAAAATCAAATAATTTGAAGTTATTTGGTGTATGACAAAAACGCTTGGAAATGTGTAGTATTGAAAACAGGATTTTCAATTAAAATCATGTGTATTTAACCATTTAAATATTTTTTAAATATTTATTTCTTATTTGAAAACATTAATATGAATTTGACTTTTATAGTCATCATTGATGTTTGTTCCTATTGGTTGAAATTACGTTTTACGACTTTTCATTGTAGACAGTCTATTTTGTATTTAATAAAAGCGTAATTACGAGTGCATTTGCGATTGCGTAGTTGCGAGTCCGACAAGCGGGTATGTTGGTTGTAGACTGGCCTTAAGCAAAAAATTACTGAAGTTAAAAGATTTTCCTAATTTAGCAGCGAAAGGGTTAAAATAAATCTGGGCGGGAACGGGACAGGAAATGAGTCAAAATATCGGGACGGGAATGGGAAATTATAAAAATGGCGCTTTATATTAATTCTAGATTAAAAATATAAATTGTTTTTATACTAATATGGTAATACTCATAAAAGCTTTGACATTGTTAAATATAATAGCCTACAAATAATATATCATAAAAACATAATATAAATAGGGGTGTGCGAATAGCATTTGTTATTGAAATAAATGGCAAAATTTTGAATAATACAAATCAAATAATTAATTTTAATACATTATTTTTATTAGCTAATCTCTTTTGAAAATGCTGTTTTATTTTTAGTGACCTATTGGAAGAGTGCAAAAGATTATTTTTTTTAAATCCCCTCTTAAATCTTAACTGTTCTCTATTTTAACACCCCTTAAAAACCATCTCGGTTTGAAACCCCTTAAATGTTCTCTAGAATTGACACTCCTTAAAGGTTCTTTGTTTAACACCCCTGTAATCTCTACTCTTTGGTTGCTAACAACAAACAGGCTGATGCTCATAAATAGTTGACCTTGGCAAGCTACTTCCTTCCCCCTTCATTTCTATCCCCCAAAAGATGGTAGGTAGAGTTTAATATATCTATGTCCTTCTCTAAATCTTTCAAGCTCTCTCTCTCTTGTTGAACCTAACAAACAACTGTTGATAGCCAGAGCACATTGTCTCACAGGGCATTAAAAATTCCCCCTCCCTACTCCCCTCCAAGTTTGCTACAGAACAACGAAGACAAATATCTCTAATAGAGGTTAAGCCAGTAGTACCTGCTTACTTACCTAAGTGGGCTTTATTTCCTGCCCGAGACCTTGCCGGGGAAAGGGTCTTTCCCGCCCCGGGTATGGATAAATTCCCCGACATTTTCCTGAGGGTTCGAGATCCCGTCCACCCATAAAAATAACAGAACTGGTAGACCATTTTCAAAATCACTTCAATTTGATCCTTTTAACCTTTTGTTTTTTCAGACATTAATATGGGAAGCCGACTTAAGACCAGCCCAGAACAGCAACTTAGTTTCCGAACAGTTAGCGAACCCATAAAGTCGACTAGACAAGAGACGTGTTGCAAGAAAATGAATTGGCATGCCAAATCTGAAGAAAATATGTTTGATAAAGGAAGTGATACGCATACAAAAGTGAATTTACCTATTTCTATCCCAAAGAAAAGGGGTAGGCCTTTTAAACTAAAACAAGTTTCTCATAAGGACACAAAGTGTGTTAAATTGAAATTGAGAGAAGTGATGCTACCTCTTAAAAAAACGAGGTAGGCCGCGTAAAGTAGATGTGAAAAAAAGAGGGAGACCGCATAAAGTAGATGTGAAAAACCGAGGTAGGCCGCGTAAAGTAGATGTGAAAAAAAGAGGTAGACCCCGTAAAGTAGATGTGCCTCAAAAAACTGAGGTTAGGAGGCCGTTGAAAGTGGTAAATACGACTTTGAATAAAGACAGATGAAGACGTAAAAAAGGGCATTGTTGCTGAACTGTTCATTTATTTGGTTTGATTTGAAGCGAAGCCAAATTAAATAAAATATACCCAGATATTTGTATATTAAATTTGTTAGTTTTAAGTATAAAACAAAATTAGAGATGGGATGCTTGAATACTCTAATCCTATGGAATTTGAGAGATTTGAGATTCATAAAAGTTTTCAAAAAAGTATCTTGAATATAATTATGAAAACTTTTGACGTCAATTAACAATTCCAAACAATTGGTATGTGATATAGATAATGTAGTTTAAAAAACAATGAAATCACAAAAAAAAAATATTAAAATAATTAATAAATATATATAAAGTATTTTCTTGTTGGTTTATGATGCAATAAACATGACATTATTAATGTTACAAGGCCTTAAAACAATTTTTTTTTAATTAGATATTTTACTCGGGACGTTTTATAACCCTGGGGCTAATTTGTAGTGGAATTGAAGCTTCCTTACACCCTACTGATAAAAATAAAATATATTGTGTCTGTGTTTTAACAGAAGATAGAAACAAAATATCAAAAGTTTTGTAGGAAATGACAGTCTTACTATCTATAACTAATTTTATAAAAATGAAAATTGATAAAAAAATAAACTAATAAAACTATCCAACATTAGACTCATATGTATTTCAGGGCTTCAATCTATAAAAAAAACACTCTGAAGATAGACAGAGTTGTTTTCGGGTTATGGAGTACATGAAACATAAATATAATATCTAAAGTGAAATTTTTCATAACTAAAACATTTTTTCAAATCAAAATAGTTCAACATTGGCGGGGTAAATCCGCTATGTCAACTATATTTTGTTCCACACATACGGTTTAATTTTCATAGGAAGAGCCGACATCCGTAAACTTGTTAATACATTACAAAAGTGACAGATATTTTTAACCGACTTGAAAGTAAATTCTGTATCGCTTTTAGTTGTAAGATAACGCTCTTCTAATACAAATTGTACTGTAAAAGCTAAATATTAAATTAATTTTTACTCATACAACAGTTTACCACAGTGTTTCTAACAGTTTATTTTTTAATCCAAAATGGAGTATTAAGTGTTGTGTAAAGTGTATCCCCTCTTCTCTATTTGTTTGATAAAGTCAACACTGCCGAAATATTACTGTATTTGTGTTTGAGTGTGTGGCTACTTCTACTATAAAAGTCGGTACAAAGGGGGATGCCACCTTTGCGGATTGGATTTTTCACAAATGTTTGCTCTTTTACTAGGTGGGCTTTTCTTGGTTAAATTTGCACTTATCAGTAGTTGTTGTTTTTTATCAATTTTCATCGTTGTAAAAGAATATGAAACAAAGTTATAAAAATATGCTGTTTTTACCGCTTAATAAATCCTTTCATTAGAAAATCTTCGACAAGTGACAGGTCTTATATTAAGGTGGGGGGTCTGCGTGTGTATCGAACGCTTATCAAGTGATCCGCCATCAAGAAAAATTTGAGAAATACTACGTTATACAATCTGCTTGACAGATAGAGAGAGAAAACTTGGACTGAGCTTATTAGTTATTTTGACAAAAATTTATGCATTTTGCTAAAGTGCCTTTAGTTCTGTGTTTGTCATATTTTGTAAAGTTATCGTACTAAATTGTTGGTTATTTTATAATATGTTTAGATAACTCTTTGATTAGCATTAAAAAATTACATGTAAAATATTTTATTTCCATTTTGTAATTTTAAAATTAAAAATAACCTAAATTGAAACCAATTCATGAATCATACATTATCTTATTTTTAAAATGTTTTGTAATGTTCTTATTAGTAAGTTTTTCCCCCTCCCAAGAGATATGAAATAGTTAAATTTGTGAAATCTATGAACTTTCGGATATCAGCCCTAGGTTTATTAAAAAATAAAAGCCAATAACTGTGAGTGTATAACTCTAATAATTTTACATCTAAATGAGTGGAGAAATCGCAACACTGTATTTTCCTGCGACTCCTAATGTTTTTGATCACAACCCATTAAATAATTCCTTTTGGGTGTGAAATTTGAGCACAAGGTTTACATTTCGAAAGGAGGTAAAGAGACATTGCAGTGTTGGTAACTGATAGTTGGTAGAAACTACCAGATCTACTCATTTACATTTTTGAAATACAAACCTATGAAAATAACGATTCGGATGTTTCTTTTTTTTGTGAAAGCGGCGGCGTCTTTGGTTTACTTAATAAATGCTTTTCAAACGGCCGAGTTCACTTATAAAATTAAGATGTCGAACCAGCCGAAACTAAGGCAGTTAATGATGTCATACAAACCATTGGTTGTGTACTTGCACTGTTTACAATATAAAAATATTTTATTTTAAAACTAATATTTTTTCTGACTGATTCTCCAAGATATAAAAAAAACATTTTAATTTTGGCGGCCAGTAATAAGATACTAGAGTGAATGTAATGCTTTTTAATTTCTATAAGGAAAACCTCTTTTCACTTTTATGAGGTAACTCTACTCTATTTATAAGAAGGTACAGTAAAGTTGAATAGAAACCTGTAAAAGTAACAAACACAATATGGTTTTTACAGTAAAAAGAACACAGTTCACACTTTACATTGCTACCTTTTAAAGAAAATTGATCGTCACCGCCCAATCCCCCGACCTAGGTTTCATCCTATCGGGGCTCATCAGGAGGGAGTGTGAAATACGCAACAAAACTTCCCTAAAGAGAGAGAAAAATGCTCATATCTTTTTCCCCGTGATCAGCCTTCGTTAAGAAATGACTCGCTCCGATGGTCAAATCCTCTACTGTGCCACATTCACAATAGACCAGACTGCCAGTGGTTTTCTATGCTCCCTCCACACAAATGTAGGTACACTTCCTCTAAACTAATAAATCAAATTATTATCACAACCTTCAATTAATCTACATCTCATTAGTGGTACTACTTCTTAAGGAAGATTCAATAAGATCATTGAAATATTGAATCATGTGTAAATATGTGCTGGTGTGTTTACTTTTAGTTGTGTCCGACACCTTGGCTCGGTCGGTAACGTGTCTGTCTACTGAGGTAAGTGTCCCAGTTTGATTTCTGACATGGCAAAAAAATTATGATGAATTAACGGCTGAGGGGTTAGGTTAGATTTAAGTTGGTGTATCAGTCGTGTGCTGATAAAATCAATCAGTTCATGAAAAAATGAAAACTTTATTTGTGCTTCATTTTTCTACACTTGTATTATATTTATTTAATTACATATTCTGGCTTATTAATTTGTAATTTACATAAGATATCAGAACATCAAAAATTAAACATAAATGAGTATTTTAACTGTTAATATTTTAATTGAAAAAACTTTGTACATAATTGAGTTTTTAACTGTTAAGTAATAATATTTTTTACTGAAAAAGCTTTGTAATTTAAAAAGCAAAGTCAAAATTGTTGAAATGTTGCATATCTGTATTGTATTGTATAAGATACACTGTCTTGTATTTAGAAACATCACAATCTAATCATATCTGGCACAACCACAAGAAGTTCTGTCAATATGCATTTGATTATGTCTTATACTGTTCCGGCACACACTAGCGCGCTAGAACCCACCCTTTGTGCACCCTTTAACACGCTTTTAGCAGCCCGCTTCATCGCCCCTACGTGTCACGACTTGATCTTTTTCCTGCGCGGAAATTTCACCGGTCGCAGGTAAGGGTTGTCGATGATGTCTCCGTCGCCTGCCTTCCCCCCTTCTTCCTCTTCCTTTCCCTCCTCGGTCTCCTCCTCGTCCACCTCGACCTCCCGACTCTTCCGGCCTCTCTGTGGCGTCGACGTGAACTCTTCCTCAAAGTCAAATATCTGGTCCTGCGGTAACAACGCTTTGGCATACGGCGGGAACTGGGGTTTGCACGCGATCACTGTAAAAATTAAATTCAGCCATGTTAAGAGCATTTTAAACAGTTTATATCAGCTTGCGATACAATTAGAAACAACCTGGAATTGAACCACGAGCTCCTTAGTTTAGACTTCGGGTTTGACAAAAAAACATTGTAGAGATAAACATAATCTGGGCACTTTTTTGGGGGGAGGGGGGCTTTGTATCTTACTACCAGTTCAGGCAAAGAGCTGTCCATAAAACTACATCAGGCTGATTTTGGTGGGTTTATTTACCCCACACCCCCTTGTCGTACCAGGGTGTCTATTGAGTTGGAGAAACAAAAATTAGTGACTTTTTGGGGAATTTTTTTTACCACAAAATTCCATCGGTAATCGTTTGAAAATTATATAATGAATATATAAGCATAATGCACTAAAACCGCAACATTAAACTTTAACTAGATGGCGAACGTTAACCTTGTCCTTGGTATCGCGGTAAAAACAACCGGAAAACTTGCGGCTAGCGCATGGCATCGTGGGTAATGGGTGGCGCGACTTTCGACACATTCACGTTATTATGTGTGGGGAATTCAAACAAAAATATTTTCGTGGCATTTTCACCAAAATATTGACGATTCATGACTTTTCAGGGACTTTCATGACTTTTTTTTTTTTTTTAGCAATTAGTGACTTTTTCATTATTTTTGTGACCAAGTAGACACCCTGCATACATTGTCNAGCAATTAGTGACTTTTTCATTATTTTTGTGACCAAGTAGACACCCTGCATACATTGTCACAATTTTGTGAAACCCACCTTCTGATATTACATCACAATATAATGCGCACACACACTCACCTCACCCCTATTTGAATAGTATTTTTAATTGTAGAGCCTATGCAACCCTTTTATTGAAACGTGTTTGCCAAGCTCGACGATTGAAGTTGATGAGTCGATCGTTGTTTGTTTGCAAGAGTGTGGAGCCAGGTTTATTAGTTTAGATCGCCGCCTGATACACTTAAACGTAATGTGGTGACATGTATTATCTGACTCCCCCTCATCTCGCTTTGTCATGAGCATTATTTCCCCACCCACCTCGGTGGCGTAGTTGGCTAACGTGCTAGTCGTGTTGAGCTCTACTGCTGAGGATGGGGAGATCGAGGTTCGAATCTCAGTCGGGTGAACTGGGGGTGGTTTTTCCTAAATGGTTTTCCACTCTCCCTCCACACAAATGCGGGTTCACTTCCTCTAATTCAACCTTCCCAAGTCCTAATCCATTAGTGTAATTAGTACTTAAAGCGTATAACCCGAACGGGTACTAAGTTGCGCTGCTAAATAATAATAATAATTATTATTTCCCCCCTCCACTTCGATATGCATTAGTAATTTATATACAGCCCTGTATCAAAATATTTACACTGGGGTAGGGGTGAGGAAAGTATAATTTAGAGTAAAGGTACCCACATTTGTGCATAGGTAGTGTAAGAACTGATTTAAGAAAAAACCCACCTTTAGTGAACCGAATGAGATTTAGGCCCCAGTCTGGCGATTCAGTTTATTGTGACTGACATCTTATACTGCAGGACCACCGAACTAACAACTATTGACAGAGCAAATTTATATTACTATTAAAAAATAAAGTGTTTGTTATTTATTTTTTTAATCTTTACATATTTATTCTTTCATATCACATTTCCTGTTTAAATTCCTCGTTAAATTTTGGAGTTATGTTTTAAGCCGTTCCTTGTCATGCATGTAGCATAGCTATATGTGTAGGACCGGCAGCCATTTTACTAATTGTATACTGTTACTTGACAAATATATTCGCTAGGTACTCATTTATTTTATTATTTATTGCTTTATTCGTGGTCATAGCATTGAACTAGTAACTCTCTGTCAGCTTCAATAGAAAGTATTCAGAGTGGTTAAAGTTCAGTGGTTTGATAATTATTGCAATGAAATGATGATTTGCGCCGGGAAATGCCCAGGCAAAGAAACATGTTCAATGCCCGCGCCGGGGTAAACCTTTCCCCCCACTCCCCTATTACACCTCATGCCCACCCTACCCCCATATCCCGAAAACACACACACACACTCACATGGGAACATGTTGTTATCCTCAGTCAAGAAAAGACTGTGAGTGTCCCCAGTCTTGGCCATGAATCTGGTGAGAGCTCGCTCTACGTCCCGCTTCTGGCTCGCCGCCTTCTCTCGTATCGCCTCGTACTCAGTCACGGGCTGCTTGTGGGTCTGAAATAGCATTCAACCTTTTATCTAATCATCCCTGGGACCAACCATATATAGCATTATTTAAATTGTTTAAAGTTAAATATGAAACAGGAACCGAACCCAGGATCTTCTCGTGTCCAGGTGTCATTTTTCACTTTAAAGAATATTATATTTAGATGTGGCTATAACCGTACTTGTCGACTATAGTAGCTTGGTTATTTAAATTGCTCGTGTGATATTACTGATGGATTGTAAGTAACAATTAAATTTGGTCACTCAGAAGATGACTTGACACAAGAGGAAAAGAATGCAGGAAAGTCATCAGTGTGCTTTTAAGCCGTAGTATCCGAAGGATTTCAGGCTGTATACAACACATCACCGAGTTTTATTAGTCATCTAAAAAAATATAAGACAAATAGTGAATCTGATAAACAAATTATAATGAATTTGATATATTTTTTTAATTTAATTTTTAGGCCATCTCTTACTACCTGTTCAGGTGGTACACATATGTACAAATTACTCTAATGGGTTAGGGATGAGTAAGGTTAAAAATTAAAACACCTGATCGAGATTTGAACCTCAATCCCCCCGTCATGACATATCTTGAACATTTTTTAAGCCTTTCTTTCTCTCTGGTAAGGCTGTGATTAACATACCAATGAACTCGCCTCGGTGGCGTAGTTAGCTAACGCGCTAGTCGTGTTGAGTTAAGACTGTCGAGGACAGGGAGATCGAGGTTCAAAGCTCGGTCGGGTGAACAGGGGGTGGGTTTTTTCCTAAATGGTTTTCTACTCTCCCTTCATGCAAATGCAGGTTTACTTCCTCTGAATTCAACCTTCTCAATTCCTAATCCATTAGCGTAATTAGTACTTAAGCGTATGATCCAAACGAGTAGTAAGACTGTTTAAATTAAAACTAACATACCAATGAAGTTTTAAAAGCTATAATGGCCGTTTATACTTATCAAGATGGCTGGTATTTTATGTTTAATTCTTTTATGAAGAGCTGGAAGGAGTACACAACCGCTGAAAGTTTTAGAAACACCGATCAAAACCAAACTTCTGTGAAAAAATTGTTTGCAATTCTAATTTATCTTGGCCGTGAAACTAATTAATAAATTAATTGCCTGTACTACTTCAAGACCAGACTGACTTTTTGAAACAAGTCTCTTTAAGGAAAACCTCTTCTAGCTTTATGAGGTAGGTCTACTTTTTTATATATATATGGAAGAAGGTACATGAAAAGGAGATGGTATCGAATAAAATGGAACAAACCCAGTTTATACGATGATTAAAAGAACACAGATCTCACTTTACACTGCTACAGTAGCCCCATGGCTTCTTTGGTGCTGACTGACAGCTCACAGCTGACTTCTGACAGTCACCATTCAGGTATATACCTATATTTTGACCGTCAGAAGTGACAGCTGATAAACACATGGTTTTGCAGATCATATGGCTCGGTGTAGAAATACATAATTTGGTCTGGTAACTTAGCAAAGCCTTCGGCTGTGAGCTGTCAGTCAGCACCAAAGACGCCATTAGGCTACTGTACCACTGGACAAAGAGCTAATGACTAGCTTTTGAATAAAATCCACCAGTACGCGGTTTACGCCCAATCTCCTAACGTAGGTTTCATTCCATCAGAACTCTTCAGGAGGGAGTGTGAAACGTGCAATGCAACTTCCTAAATTAGGAAACCACTTATATAACATAAAATGACAACCATAGTAAACAAGGTGTAATAATTACCGGTGTGCGGATATAGGCATGGGGGTCGGGGAACGGGGGCAAATGACTAGGGATGTGTGGGGGATGCGAGAGTTTCACTCCGGCTTGAAGAATGCTCGGTTGTTTAGGCTGGGTGGAGGCCGTAGGCGCCGGCAAGATGATTCTGCCCGGACGATAAGCGAATTTCTCCAGACCGTCGAGTCTGACACCCATGTTGATCAGAGCCATTATAACGTCGCCGACGACAGGTTCGGTGCGGCAGGCAAGCTCGCAATATCCTTTGGTGCTGTTACCAATCTCAGTCAACACTGGATGGAAAGCCAAACAACAAATTAATTAATCAATCAAAGCATTGTTTTTAATTTTTTCTAATTATGATAACCATATGATTCAGTGTTTTTCAAAGTGTTTCAATGGTGCCAGAGCAACAAATGGAAGCTATGCGCACCGAAGGACCACCAGGGTCCTGGAAGGAGAGGGATTGAAAATTATTCTAGAAACACATTATTTTTAGGAATTTCATAACTACAAATACAAGACAAAATTAATTTATCCGATTAAATCTTAGGCTGATTAGATTTCATTAACTTCATAAGTCAAACGTATTTTTCTTTATTAACTTTCTAAACTTCATAATTTTAGATAAATAATTGTTCAGGCTTTTAATCTAAAGTTTGTCCAGACTTATGTCTGGCTCATTTTGTACTGGAGTTGTTTTTTTTATATATAAAATTGATATTAGTCCCAATTTGCTAAAAACTTATATTTCTGGATCAATTTATACTGCAGTCTATTGCAACATGCATGATAAGGAAAGTTATTGGGTACATTGTCTATTGGCGTTTCATCAAATGTGGCCACTTACAACTTTGCATAGCTTCTACAAGTGTTTCCAGGGCCATTTTGTCTGCTCCATCAAAACCAGCTTCAGTTAATGAGGCGGCTACAGCTAAAGCCAATACCCGACGTCGAACATTGGAAGGTTGCACTTCCATTATACAAAATGTATTTATTTAAGAAATAAACTATTGAAAATTGTAAATTCTAAAATGTTTATTCTTAGCAAAGATAAGTAAGATTACGTGGTGAGCAAAGTTGGAAGTTAAAATCAAAGATAATATATATTAAGGCAGTGCATGTTTGTTTTATTATCACAATCTAATAATTAGAGAGACATAGTCATATGGATGAAAATTTTAAGATGTCGTCTGAGACTGTCTGAAAAACACTAGTACAAAAATTTTCAATCATAATTTAAGTTTTAAATAAGTACACATTATGTTAAAATTTGATAAAACATCAAATGATTTTATTTTCTATAATACATAAACATAATGTAAATTTTAATTCTTTTGAAATTAATTCGTTTTATGGTCAAAAATTTTGTGATTTATTTAAAGTAAGATTATTTAGATGTCCATTCATCCCTTACTGTTTATAAGCCATACATATCTCCCTATATAAGAGCTTAGCCTTTATATACAAAATTAACATAAATGTTTTATTCTTTGATAGCGCCTTTTATTTTAAATAAAGAGTTCTTGAATGTTATGCACGGGAAATTTTTTTATCAATAGTTTTGGCGGCTAAAAGTAAATTGATTTGTATTTATAGCTAAGTTGTCTGATTTGTTTACATTTATAGCGGGCTGAAAAGCTCCACATCCACAATAAACTAACCGTTTTTATCCAACATTGGAAAAATTAATAAAACTAACAATATAATATA
>CABFVX010000828.1:0-28771 GCA_902151425.1 Timema shepardi
AATTCTTTTTTTTTTACATCACCACGTCACTCCCGCGTCACGAAAATCGGTTACGTCACCGAATAAACCGGCCCCCATACTACTTATGTGAAGTGATTTTTTTTACAACATAACACCGTAACTGCTGAAGGATAGGAAAAATTATAGATATTAAACACCTCTAGAAGCTATGTGAAGTGACTTTTTTACAACATAACACCATAACTGCTGAAGGATAGGAAAAATTATAAATATTAAACACCTCTAGAAGCTATGTGAAGTGTTCTTTTTACAACATAGCACCATGACTGCTGAAGGCTGGGAAAATTATAAATATGAAACACCTCTAGAAGCTATGTGAAGTGTTCTTTTTACAACATAGCACCATAATTGCCGAAGGCTGGGAAAATTATAAATATGAAACACCTCTAGAAGCTATCTGAAGAGTTTTTTTTTATGGCAACATAAAACTGTAACTGCCGAAGGCTAGGACAACTTCAAGATATTAAACACCTTTAGAAACTCTCTAAAGTGCTTTTTATGGTTACACAGTCTCCTAATTTGTACTTGTATCTTAACTTTGATATTGTTTGAACCATATGTATTTTGTTCATGATTTTTTTTAGGGAGAGGGGGGAGGTTGAACCCCCAAAGCCCCCCCCCCCCAGATATTGCCTTGTCTGTATCAGGTAATGCGGTTCATATTTTTGCTGGGTATTTATTGTCTACCACTTTATTTGTTCCTTAAATTACAACTATAAACGGATTCATCACGAGTGATAGAATATAAGATACTGGCAACCCTGGTTTCTGTTTTTCATTTCCTCCCACCCTTTTCATGATGCGTCACATATGCTGCTTGTATGAAAACAAACGGCCAGGACATGTGTCAAGAAACTACTGTATAAAAACAAACGGCCAGGACATGTGTCAAGAAACTACTGTATAAAAACAAACGGCCAGGGCATGTGTCAAGAAACTACTGTATAAAAACAAACGGCCAGGACATGTGTCAAGAAACTATTGTATAAAAACAAACGGCCAGGACGTGTGTCAAGAAACTACTGTATAAAAACAAACGGCCAGGACACGTGTCAAGAAACTACTGTATAAAAACAAACGGCCAGGACATGTGTCAAGAAACTGCTGTATAAAAACAAACGACCAGGACGTGTGACAAGAAACTACTGTATAAAAACAAACGGCCATGACATGTGTCAAGAAACTGCTGTATAAAAACAAACGGCCAGGACATGTGTCAAGAAACTACTGTATAAAAACAAACGGCCAGGACGTGTGTCAAAAACCTACTGTATAAAAGGGTCCTTAGGCCATGCGGACGCTGAAGTGGTTTAGATGAGAAAATAATAGTTTTGTTTGGAATTTGGTTAATTAATAGGAACTATTACTCACATTCTTACAGTTTAAAGGAGTGAAAGTGGGGACTGTGTTTAATATTCCAAAATATTTGAAACCACGTGATGTAATGTTATGCGCTATAAATCAATGCTGGAACATTCCAATTGGATACCTTTGGTGCGATTCCGTTAGTTATAGGTGGGGCCGAGAATTTTAACACCTAGTCGCAATATAGAACAGTGTCAAATATGAGTGGCTAAAACTTCAAGGTGTTTCATGAATTAAATATTGAATGGTATAAAACACTGCACACACTTTATCGCTCCTTTAACTAAATTATTTATATAACTCGAAAGATAGGTGAAAATAAAATAATATACATTATTTAAGAACCATAATGGGACAAATATAACTTTGCCTTTCACTAAAGAGAATATGTGAAGTAATATACGTCGTTACAGAAACTTATTACTTGTTCTGCACATTTGTAACTTCCCAATTCCCAAAGCTCTAAACAAATATATTTGCATATAACTCAGAAAATGTTTATTTTGTAAACTATTATTTTAAATAAAATCTGTTTAAATTTAATATTCCTAAAACTTGCAATGATAAATTATTTTGTATCTCAAATAGTTTAGGCAATACGACCAAGATTAGAAATGTCCGCATATGTAAAATAATTTCAAAGAATTTTTTTCACGGAAAATGAGTTGCAAGATTTTTTTTGTGATAGTAAACAATGTCTAGATAGAAATTTAATCAAAATCGTTACAGATAATTTTGAAAAGAATTGACTTTTCCCATTCTGTTTTTAAGTAAATAAACTACCCTTGATTTTAGAGTTGGATAGATAGTTCCGAATTTCCCTCTGGATAACCTTATTGAAACCCTTGATGATTTTTATACCTCTGGAATATTTCCTTTGGGGAGAATTGAAAAACGACGTATACCAAGAAATTCCGACTTCAAGAGAAAATCTTGTATCAATTCAGCGATTATAAAACCTGCACGTGGTTAATTAATTCAATGATTACATACATGCATCGATACAAAAAATCCGCATTTTTAATAGCCACTACAAGGTAGAATTAACCTACGACCTTCTATAAAAAAAATCAGCTCCATGTCTTACTAACCACTCAGGCTATACGTCTATGTACTTATTACACTAAATGTGTTAGAGAATAGTAAGATTTAACATAGAGGAATTGTACCCACATTTTCGTGTAGTGAGAGTCTAAAACAATTTGTAAAAACCAACCACAGTACACCCAACTGGGATTGAACCCAGATCTCCAAGTATTCAGTGGTCTAGTATATTGTGAGAGTAGCTCCTTAGTTCATGCAACCAGCGAAGCGGGTTTCTATGAATTTTAATGATATTTCAATATTGTTTGTTGAAGTATCAATAACCATTATTGCATTAAGGGCTAAAAAATGTAGCATCCATGAAAAATTAAGGTAACTTTTAAAACTCATCTACTTCTCTAGCCACAAAGAAATTATTTCAATCACACAAGATCTTACTCGGTTCCATACATTTTTTTGCAAGAAATATTTTAACAAATTGTTTAAAATAACGGAAATATTTCCTGTAGTAGGAGCTATTTCCAACCCTCTATATGGGCCACCACATATGTATATAATATGCGTGTATATGAACGAACGCTATTGAAAGGCGGTCTGGTAGAGGGATATGGAATTCTGAAGGAGAGGGGCGGGGAGGGGGGAAGATAAAAAGTTGAAGATAAATATTTAATTTAATATTTAATATGGGGCTAATTTAGTTGTTTTTTTACTCTACTGATCAAATTAATTGAATGTGATTTTCACTTAACATTTATACCATTCCATTAAATACTTCCTGACATAATAGTAGTTTAACATAAGAAAGAACTAAAATTGTTTCTACCAGTGATTCACGGAGGAATTAAAATATGAAGAATGTCAATGTAAATATGGAATAAAACCTCATTGCGACGATAGTGAGACCACAATTTGGGATCAAATCACTAGTACGAAATTTAATTTGAATAATACAGGTTGAATTATGCATGCAATCGTTGTCTGTCATAATTAAGGGATGGTGTTCTTCTAAACATACTTGTGAGTGGTATCAGTTTTTTTGTACAAACCGACATTATATCATCACACAGCTTGTGAAGTTACTCTAACTAGAACAGCACGAGCCTAGCTTATAATATTATGTGACCAAAACCGAACTTGATTTGAAGAATAAGTAATTTAATATAAGAACTAATCCGTAACTAAAAATTAGGCTTAAATATTTTCAACAGAACATTTCAGAATTACACTAGGGTACCATAGATTTGTGGTCAAACACTAAAATAACTTGAACACAAAAAGGGTCATTTAATAGATCAATGTGAAGTTAAAATACAGGTAATGTGCATATTTCATGCTTATATTATATTATACTACTATAAAGCCACACGGCTGACTCACTCACTTACTGACATTAATGTTTACCCACTTCCAGATGAGCTAAAAGCTTGAAATTTGGCAAACTTATAGCTTCTAGGTTGTAACCGAAGGAAAAAATGCCAAAAAGTTATAAATTTTAATTTTTAACCCCCGAAAAAAAAATCAAAATTGCGGAGCAACTTTAAAGTCGGTGCGGACATTTATTTAGAGGTCTCTTGTGGCTAAACGGTAAAAGATATAAAAAAACGGCTCTGGAATTACATTTGTTTACCTCCCTTGCAAAGAAAACTCAATGGTGGTTTGGGGGCGAAGACCCCAACGAGCCAAGCGACTCATATTTATAAAGGTCTATTCATCGTGTATATTCTACTAAAACAAATGTGTGCGCCAAGTCCAGGATATCCACATATTTACACTAATGAGGTAGAGGTGAGAAAGGTAGAATAGTACCATGCTCCACGTCTTACTACCCGTCCGGGATATTCACATATTTACACTAATGTGGTAGAGATGAGGAAGGTAGAATAGTACCATGCTCCGCGTCTTACTACCCGTCCGGGATATCCACATATTTACACTAATGGGGTAGAGATGAGGAATTTAGAATAGTACCGTGCTCCACGTCTTACTACCCGTCCGGGATATTCACATATTTACACTAATGTGGTAGAGATGAGGAAGGTAGAATAGTACCGTGCTTCACGTCTTACTACCCGTCCGGGATATCCACATATTTACACTAATGTGGTAGAGATTAGGAAGGTAGAATAGTACCGTGCTCCACGTCTTACTACCCGTCCGGGATATTCACATATTTACACTAATGTGGTAGAGATTAGGAAGGTAGAATAGTACCGTGCTCCACGTCTTACTACCCGTCCGGGATATTCATATATTTACACTAATGTGGTAGAGATGAGGAAGGTAGAATAGTACCGTGCTCCGCGTCTTACTACCCGTCCGGGATATCCACATATTTACACTAATGGGGTAGAGATGAGGAAGGTGGTATAGTAAGCCTGTTTTGCTCCATATCTTACTACACTCCCGGACTATCCGTATGTCTTATACACTAATAGGGTAGTAATGTTCGAGTAAGAACTAGGAGGAAGCGTACCCACATTTAATTAAAGGGAGATTAGGAAACTATCTAAGAGCACTACCTGATTACTCCAGGCCAGAATTCAAACCTTGACCTCACTTCAACTGAAAATCCACACGAGACCATACCTACATCTTTGGCCATTTAAGTGCCCATTAGTTTCGGGACCAGTATTAAATGCAATAAAAATTATTTTACGTGAAACAAATTGGTATTTTTCGGGTATTCGCATTCTTTTGAAGTTACAAGGGACCAATTTGATTTCTATCAATGAGGTTTTAGTCACAGCTATAATTTTTTAATTGTTATTCTTGGTTTTGAAAATATATATCGGATAATTCCTTCTCATGCTAAGCGCACATTATATTTTGTAGTTTTTTTTAGCATCACGTCCTACTTTTTGTTCAAGTTATACGCCTACGTACTAATTACGCTATTGTTTTTAAGGATTAGTAAGGTTATATCTAAAGGAAGTGTACCAGAATTTGCATGGGGAAGATTGTAAAACCACTTTGGAAAAATCACCCTTAGTACACCCGATTGAGATTTGAACCTCAAATATCTTGTAGTTAAGTCTAATAAAAAATTGGAGTATTTCAATTCATATATTTATATGTTTGTATTTCATAATACTAGTTATATTAAACATTTTATGTGTTTAGTCCCGTTACTAAACAAGTTTTCACATTAAATCCTTTTTGCAACCGTAACCCCAACATTTAGCTTGTGTTTTCCATATTATTTTGCAACTACGCACCTCTAAGCAATGGTCCCTCATTACAGTAGGGAATTAAATACTTAATATCAATACATTAATTAAGTAAATATTTGAATGATGAAAAGTAAAGCAATACTTAATAAGAACATTATTCTTAGCACCGCGTATAGCAACCGGTTTGAGTCATCTGCAAATTTATTTATTAAGTTGATGTGTTAGAAATGAGAAAAGTTGAATTTTAGAATAACTTGAGTGTACAATTATTTGTGTGGAGGTGGAGTGGAAAAACATTTATTAAAAAAAGTACACAATCAGTGCATTTAATAAGGACTCGAATCACGATATTTTACGTCATTGGAAGTACAATCTAATTTGAGAGTGACACCAAATTAGATCATTAGACACTTTAAGTGGAAAATGGACGTTAATATACCCGCATCGGTGGTAGAATTTTTTAACGTGTTACTCTCATGTTAGGTTGGCTTGCTGGTTACGGGAAAGGGGAGGGGGGGTTAAAATCGTGGGTCGGATGTACTGAGGGTGTTTTTTCCTAAATGGTTCCTTACTCTTCCTCCATGCTTACTAGGGTACATTTCCTTTTAAAACCATACCTTCCTAACCCATATCCTACTATCGTAACTAGGCCCTAACGTTTGCCTATAATCCGAACGGGTAGTAGTACAAGACCAAAATAAATATTTTCAAGAAGTGTGTTTTCGCGTCTGACCGGTGAAATAAATTGTTAGAATCCTCTACGTTGTGTTTGACAACTTCATTTCTCCATTTTGTAGAAAGCCCCTGTTTGTAAGAAGCTTCCTCCAAGAAAGAGACAGAGTCTATTGAATAGAAAGTGATTTGAAAAGGAGGTGCGAGATAAGTGTATCAGATCATTTCACTCACTCTTTACTTCGAGTAGACGTGTTCTATGAAAGGAAACCGCGTGGAAAATGGAATTTAAGTTGGGACTCCACCTTGAAAGGAATGGGATTCTTCTGCTTCTCGTTTTGGGTGGGGGGTTTGGGAATCTGTTTGGTTATAAATTAACATATTATATTTTTACTGAAACTGTTTCAGACTTTGAGGTACAGTTCAATTTGCACAGGAAAAACATTACCTTGTAGATAGATTTTTTTTAGCACCACGTCTATCTACAACCTAATATCAATACTGAAGTAACTCTAGGTATTATGGGGAAAAAAAAGCATAATATTCGCTCTCTCTGAGTTAAATGTTGGCAAATCTCCTCGCTCTCGGTTATTTTTGAAGGTGGTGTGCTGGGTTAAGAAGGAGCTACTGGCAACATCGACTAACCAGCGTTGCGAAACTTGTATTATATTTGAGGGGAGATTGACCACACGAAAACGAGAGAATGGCAACGCTGTTTCACACTAGTAACCAGGCAGTTTCCTCAGCGATGATATCCAGTCTACCTGTTGAGGTTATATGAATATGTAAAAATTATACTTATGAGTTTGTAGTGAGTATGTTTAAATATAAAGAAGGTGTACCCGTATCGGCGTGGAGAGAGAGGGAAAGACACACAGAGAGAGTTGAATACCACGTAAGATTATTTATTATTATTATTTAGCACCGCGTCTTTTACCCATTCGGTTTGTACGCTAACCTCTTAAGAGACAAAAGCTCAATACACCCGAGCAGGATTCGAACACCGCTCTCCCTGGTATCAGCAGTTGCTAGAGTGATTGTGAGAGTGACACCTCAGAGGCCACCGGAGCAGATCTAGAAAACTCACTAGCTCTCCTTTCACGTATTACAACGTCAATACACATGGTCTAAGGCGCTACTCTCGCAGTAGACTAAACTGTTAGTGACGGTCAGAACAAGGTTCGATTATCGGTCGGGTGAACTGAGGGTAGTTTTTGAGAAATTGTTTTTCCCCTCTTCTTCCACGCAAATACGGGTACACTTCTTATAAATACAACTCTCCTCATTTCTAAAACCATTAGTGTAATTAGTATATAATAATATAACCTTAACAAATTGTAAGACGCGGTGTTAAAAAATATATAGTAAAATACTAATAACTAAAATCATATTATTGTTGACCGCAAAAGTCTATTTGATACTTTCTTAAAATTTCTTTCAACCAAACTTCTACCATAAGTGGTTTACTTATTTTAAATAATAGATATTGTTATAAGTTATACGCTCTTCGGTACCTATTAGAAATATCTTCATGTCTATAAGTGGTTTTCACACCACGTTTTAGTACTCGTTCGAATAGTACGCATACATTAATTACTCCAAATGAATAGGGATTAGGAGGGTAGGATTTCATAGGAAACGAAGCCACATTTGCTTGGAAGTAAAGTGATAAACCATTTATGATAAAACGCCCTCAGTACATCGAACCGAGTGACCTGGCGGTATAGGGGTAAGGTGTCGTACTTATGTTCTGGGGAGCCGGGGTTCAATACTCGGTCCCTTACAGATTTATCTGATTACCAAACCCTTCCTTCACCTCTGACAGGACTTGTATTAATCACAACTTGTGTATGTGTGGAATGCCAGGCCTCCACTGTGGTTCGGATCCCACGTTAAACTGTAGGTCCTCCATTTCATCTCACAATCACCCTACTATTACTCAGCGTAAGTGCGTACAACCCAAACGGGTAGTAAGATGCGATGCTAATAATAATACATCCAACCAGGATTCAAACCTCGAGTTCCCCGTTCTTTTCTTGTCCATCCTCACGCTACGCCCCTAACTAAACCAAAGATAGCTAGATAGCTATTGCTTAAATATAACTTTAAGATTTTAAAAGGTGACCTGGCGGTCTAGGGGTAAGGTGTCGGACTTCTGTGCTGGCGGCCGGGGTTCAATCCTCGGTCCCGGCACAGATTTATCTGATTACCAAACCCTTCCTTCACCTCTGACAAGACATCTTGTGAATGTGGGGAATGCCAGGCCTCCACCGTGGTTCGGATTCCACGTTAAACTGTAGGTCCTCCATTTCATCTCACAATCACCCTACCATTACACATTAGCGTAAGTGCGTATAACCCGAACGGGTAGTAAGACGCGGTGCTAATAATAATAAGATTTTTAAAAATCAGAAAATTTAATAAAAAGCAAAAACCGTATAGAATTAAAAGACCTGTTAAAAGAGGATTTAAAATCATTAATCCTCCTATACAAACTTATCTATGAGCCAGCGTTCCAAATAATGGAATACAAATAACAAAAGCTAACACAGGCCGTGTAATGAGAGAGATTACGCTGGAAGACATAATTTAAAAATAATGATCCCTTAAAATCTTATATCCGGCTAATTATAGTCAAAAAGAAGAATAATACTTCCATAATCTTAGTAGACTTTGATTTCACATAATTTGTCAAATTAGTAGCGTCGTCAATTTCATTTATAATCTTTAAAGGTCACCATTTTCCTGTCAGTCAAATAATGAACGACAGTTCAAAATACTAATTCTCGTGTTTTTTTTGTTTTTTTTTGTTTGCACTAAATCTTACTAGCCATCTAGTATATCCACATATTTACACTAATAGGGTAGAGATGAGGAAGGTAGAATATTACCGTGCTCCACGTCTTACTACCCGTCCGGGATATCCACATATTTACACTGATGGGGTAGAGATGAGGAAGGCAGAATATTACCGTGCTCCACGTCTTATTACCCTTCCGGGATATCCACATATTTACAATAATGGGTAGAGCTGAATAAAGTAGAATGTAAAGAAAGTGTATCATCACGTACGTTAAGGGAGATTGGGAGTCTATTTTGGTTAAATTACCTCATTACATTCCACCGAGATTCAAACCCTGTTATTTACACCACTTGTAAACCAAAAAAACTTGCGTCTTAGTCAGTGTGTCCACCAACGCGGATAGTCATCATGTCATACTTCGTTGTTACCCTGTGCGTACTCCAGCCACATCAAGAGATTAGATGTTGTACATGATGATTAGAGAAAGAAACTTAATTTTGAAGAAAAATTGATTTATGGGTATTTCACTGAAGAATAATCATAGAAAATTTGAAATTTCTCAAACTTTTCTGAAACTTTATTTTTCTTTCAAAATGTGTATCTGGCCAGTACTTTGCATAATAAATTATAATGTCTATTGGTTTTTTTTCTTTTAAAACTATTATTTAAGTGTATTTTACTAATTAATATATTTTTTAATTTTAAATAATATAAAAATAAATATAACAATTTTGCTCTAAACTTACATCCGAAGAAAATTTCATATGATTATCAAAATTAAATTTCTGTAATTTTGATAAAAACATTATAACGAATCTTATATTCGATTGTGTACTTCCATTTTAATTTGTAGCCAGTGTCAGTGTTATTTCTTCTATGAACCATAGGCCTATAACGTTATCTGCCAACTTCTCAGATAAATAATTATGTTTAATGATTTATTATAATTCGTATTTCGCGTGTTTCGATGAGTTGAAAATACAACGCCAACTTTGAAAAAAAAAGAAGAAAAAAATGGCCAGTGTATGACACAACACAGGACTAGGGTGAAAGCTTTAAGGTCGATTTTCCGCTTGGATTCTTCTACTTTTTCCTCCTTGTGTACTATACTACACTTGCCTGTGAGCACAAGGGTGTAATGGGCTCGTTTTACCAGGCGGGTGATTCTCCTTGGTCCATCATCTGCGTGGCTGAGCAGGAGAAAGAGAGAGAGAGATGTTGTCTTCTGAATGAATCTAGATGCGACATCTCTAGTGGAATGGATGATATCCTACGTTTATAGCACTGGAACACTTCAACACATTTATTACAAGGAGCAAGAGAGGTGGTACTCTAATTAGTACAGAGCGAGGAAACGTTTTGATGGGGGGTGGGGGTTGAAAGATCTAGTTTATAAGGAATCTTAACGAGCGTCATTTGGCGTTCGTTAAGGGGGCTACCTAAGTAGTAGAGATATTTCCTATCAGAGACTGGCGTCACCGTTTTCTGATTATTAGGTAGGAGGAAGGACAAAGATTACTTTCTCAATTCTCTTGTTATTCTCACTATAAAACAATGTATTGTAATTATTAACTAGCAATCCCGCATGGCTTTGCTCATGACCCACTGTGGTATAAGAATCATANACACAAAAATGGTTTAGAATTACGGTTGAGTTCGTTCACTTTTTTTTTCCAAAGAGGATGCGGCATATTTTTATCACAGTTATCTCTGAAACGTAATTCTAAACCAGATTAACAAAATTGTCTTCAAACATTTGTTAAAAATAGCCTAATTAAAAAGGCAATTAAAAATTTAAAAATCTGGCTTCAAGTTGCATTCGGACCCCCTACCGTACACATATGTTAAAAATTTCAGTTCTCTGCGTGCCGTAAATTTGGATGTGATGTGATATTTTAATGAACTCATAAATGAATATGGTCAAAAAGGCCTATTACTTAGAGTTTAGCTAAATAATGGTGTGTTGAAGTGAAAACGTTAATGTTTGTTATTTAAATTTGAAGTATTGAACGTAAACCTACTCGTGTATTACGTAACAAAATTTTAGATAATTTTTTTAGACTCCTCTCCCCCCATATCATGTTCCGTAACGCTTTGGCACCCCCCACCCGACCCTAAGTTAACTAAAGCTTCCAGTTTCAACCAAAACACCTTTTACTCATGTCATTTTCAAATAGGCCATTTTTTAGTAGATAATATATTTTCACGTCGGATCCCTTTTTAGTAGCCTACCTATATAATCGAATTTAATTTGATAAATTTAAACTTTTCTTAATTATTTTGTTTTACAAACTAAAATGTTGTTAGGCCTACGTTACTCTATTCTAACTCCCTCCGCCATATCACTCAGCGTAATTCTATGTTGGAATCCCCCCCCCCTTTTTTTCCAGAGTATTACATAATATATGTATGGCCCCTAAACCGACTATTTATATCAACAAACAAATTATGAACTAACTTTAATATAGTACCAACACAGCCCCTTCCGTCAATTTATGACTTTGACAAGGGTAAACCTACGTTTCATCAATGATAAACTATTGGGCCATGCCAGGAATCTAACGCGGGCCCTTTGGCTCGGTAGACAAACACGCTACCAACTGAGATAAGGTATCAAACAATGCTAAAGTTTATATTATACTAGGAGCTATGCCTGTTTCTGATAGGCGGAATTTCTTATTTATTACGACGTTTATTACATATTACTTTCTATCGACACCTCGTTCAGAAAGTATTGTGATCGCAAAAAAACCAACTTAAACTCAAGATTTTGATAAATGTCGACGTTTCATGACCCCCTGAAAAGAAAAAATCGGTTTTCACAATGCCATCTGTCTGTCTGTACCTCGGGCTGGAGCCAAAACTATTTTACGTATTGGGCTAAAACTTGATATATGGGCTTTTCATAATCAGATGTCTAACCCTAAATTTAAGGGTAGTTTACTGAAAGGAAAAAGAGAAAAAAAAATTCTTTCAATTCGCTATAAAGATTTTAATTTTATTTTAAATTTAGAAACTGTTTATTATCATAAGTAAGTTAGCATTTCTAATTTTCCCATAAAAATGACTTTGAGGGCGCTTTACAAGGAAGAAATTTTCATCATCTCTACACAACTATTTGAGTTATTAAGTAACTTGTCACTATAAAGTTGTAGTACTATTAAAGGTACAAATATATTATTTGAAATGTATTTTTATAAAATCAATAATTTCCAGGATATAAGCATATATATATATACTTTTGAATTCAGGTATTTGAAAATTAATTTGATTCTTATCCTTTTTGGTGGACAAAGCTATTTCTATTTTCTCAAAAAAAATGTTAACAGTATTCCTAGCTCCAAATACCATAGAGTAAGTAACAGTGTATATTATTTCATTTATGATCTTTGGGGTTATGTTTCTACAACAATAGCTAGGCATTTATTTTGTTTCACAAATCCTGCAAGTTTTTAGTAAATGTCTATTTTAAGATAAAAGTGGGAGAAAGTCTGTGTGGTGCACCGTAACAGTTTTTTTAAATTATATTTTTATTTAAAAACAAAAAATAAAGTAGTAAGATTTATGTCTATGATTGTTCCAAGTTATCTAATTATTTTTTCAAGTTTTAGATTCTTCTTATAGAGATAATATGCTCCATAGTCCAAAACTATATCTATACTTCTAGACACGTAGTTACGCTGTTATTAGCTCTCCTGCAAAAATGTTCTGATTTAATCATTTCGAGGGTAATCACAGCACGCCATTGTGACATTTCAACCTTATAGATAGCATATAGTGAAGTTTGAGAAAAACTCTTGACAGATAAGCAAACACCGTTGGTTAAGCACCTGAGGTCCCGACTGAAGCATTTAACCCTGACCTAGAGGGTCAAGGCTTTGCTCGAATCCCGTCTGAGTCAACAAAGGTTAGTAATATTCCAATTTACCCTTTTCACTGTGGTCACCAACAACCCTCTATCCATATTCCCTACAGTGCGGAAATAATTATATATTTTTTTATGAATCAACAATTGCTTTAATCTTTGGTGGCCGCGCTACTATTACAGTAGATTGACAATGATGAGGTGATCGAGGTTCGAATCTAACTCTGATGTACTGAGGGGGTTATGCCAAAATTGTTTTCCACTCTCCCTCTGCGCAAATACGGGTACAATTAAACTAAATAGTAGCCTATAGTCCTCCCAATACCTAAAACCAGCAGCGTAATTATTACATAAGCGTTCAGCTCGAACGGGTAGTAAGACGCTGTGCTAAAAAAAAAGCTGATCAGTGGCTGCCTCGTCTAAGGCGTCACTCTTACAATAGACTAGACTGACGATGACGGTAAAATAGGATTTCCAATCGTGGTTGGGCATACTGACGGTTGTCCCCCCCCCCATCTACCTCTTCCGCCACGCAAATGTGGGCACATTTTTCTAAATTCAACCTTACTCTTCCTAACATTTCATTCAATTAATGAGTAAATCTGCGTCAAACCTGAACAAATAGTTTCCTGCGGTTCTAAAAAAAGAAAAAAAGTAGGGTCAAGGCAAAACATATTATTTGGTCATTCCTATTTTTGGAACATTCAAAAAAATTGTCACTCATAAAATAAATATGGCAATTTTTTTTTTCATACTGGTTAAGCCATCATTGATTTATTTTATTCACTTTTTCTTTTTTGCCTCTAGATAATTATTTTTCAAAGAGGGGTAGTAAAAGGGGCGCTATAAAAAGTAACAACAAGGCGTGTAAAACTGGTTTGATCATTAGGACCACATTGAAAACTAAAAATATCGAGAGGGCTCAATTAAAAAAAAAATTAAACGCGCATGGGTATTACAACACAGTGTACTAAGAGTTGTAAAATTATATATTATGTTTTGATATAATCTCTACATAAATACAATCGACAAATATATTTCTATTAGAATTTTCGAGAAATAATAAGCTTTAATATTTTTAAAAAAATTGAAAAAATCAATTAAAAAGCTTGTTTTTAAATGTTTAAAAATGGCAAGTTGTCTCCTTTAATACTGATTGGTTATTTATATATCTAAATATGGGCAAATTTAGCTTTGTGTAGTTACAGTAATTAGACTATATTAAGCATTAAAAGACCTACCATTATTATGAAAAATATTTTGAGTTAGCACTGTCATCTGCTAGGATCAACATTAATGTGGACAGATGATTATTAGTGTGAAATGTTCTGGCCTCCGTAGATGTTTAGACTAACCGCATTTATTCTAAAAACTGTTTATAGAGAAACATCAATAGTCAAAATACTTTTTTTTTTTCAATTTAACTTACATTTTAAAAATAATATCTGGACATGGAAATACAACCCGGGATCTCCGGCTTAATTTTTAAATAATCTTACCACTGCCTTATCCAGGAGTCGTCTCGTACTCATGGTCATTCTTAACTACTATTTTAAGGCATAGTCTGTGATGGTCACGTGGAAACCGTCAATTGCATATGGCTGATCAATTAAGAATCACGAGCTATCCATGCAGCCACCATCGACTCACGAGGCTTTTATAGTACAATGACCAATGACAATTGTACGAATGTGCATTTTGAGATGGATTAAATAGCCAGGCTAATATTTTTGATAATTACGGTTTTAGCAGTATCTAAATATCATATTCTTTATATTGAAAAATGACACCTAGGCACGGGAATCGAACCTTGGACCTGTGGCTTAGTACGCCAATGCTCTAACCAATGAGCCATATAAGAGTCGAATGAGTTTTTTTTAGCAATATAGCTACTTCACGGGGAAATGTAAGGGGAGGCTGACTAAAATAAACAAATAATAATGATGATGTTTGGTTTTTACGCTCACCACGCAATATGGAAGCGAGATCAGTGAAGCCTTGAGACACTAACCGATCATGATGAAAAACTAATCAATCATCTCTGAGACACTAATCCGACCTCAAGCTGTTTAATAGCGTTCATAATAGCAGGCCAAACTCGGCTCCCGGCTCGTTTGTGTGTGCATGCGAGGTATACTTCATTCACGGTAGCAATTACTCTCTGGAAGGTATTTTTCCATTCCTATATCCTACTATATAGTAGATTTCTGGTAGGGAAAGAAACCTTTAAGAAAATAATTCCTACGCTGAACAGACTTTATGTGAATAAAAGTCAAAAGAAAAGACTTACGATATGTCAGATGATTGAATGATAACTAGAAATTTTCCGCGGCGATGATGGAGGACAAAGGGACAAAGTTTCTTGTTAATAACTACAGTATATCCCTATTATGACAGAATCAAGATTTGTACACAGTGCTTATCTGTGAAGCAATTCTAAAATGGTCAGAAACGGACTGTTCAATGCAGTTTTATACAAATATCATTTAATATTTCAACAATGTTTAATATTAGGAATTTGTATTAACTCTTTATCTCCATTAATGTATA
This sequence comes from Timema shepardi, assembly GCA_902151425.1. Taxonomy (NCBI): domain Eukaryota; kingdom Metazoa; phylum Arthropoda; class Insecta; order Phasmatodea; family Timematidae; genus Timema; species Timema shepardi. The sequence continues at coordinate 15,491 of CABFVX010000828.1, forward strand.
ATCAGAAATGATCCACGTACAATAATGTCTGTGTAAATTTACGATTTATAGCTGACTGTATCAGAGTTGAATGGTTTGTGATGGATGCTCTTAAGTTCCAACTTTGCTTGAGTTGAACACAAGGGAGTGATTCCTGAGCACTTTTTGATATATTTAAAATGCTTTGCCATATAAATTTACATGGAAAATCACTTGAGATGCTCAAGAAATGCACTCAGGAATATGGGTCCAGGGGTCCGATTCATAGTTTACAGTAGGCGCGTGTTGTCCCAGAGGCAAATGGGCAAATAGCTCCACTTGGTTAAACCCCTGTAATAAATACCAAACCCACTTCAGTGGCCGAATGGTATAAGGTGTCACTCTAATGTTGGTCTAGCCTGCTGAAGACGGGTGGATCGAGTTTTAATCCCCAGTCATGTCTACTGAGAGTAGTTTTTTCCTAAATGGTTTCCCACCCTCCTCCCACGCAAATGTGAGTATATTACCTCTAAAATGATTCCTATATCATCTCTATCTCATTAGAGTAGTTATAATATATGCGTATAGCCTGAACAGGTAGTAAGACGCGGTGATGATAAAAACATACCAAACAAAGTAAAACCGTTGCATTTTGTATTTAGTACCGCGTATTACTACCCGTTCGGTTTATATGCTTATGGACTAATTAAGCTAATAGTTTTAGGGATTGAGAAGGTTGAACCACAGTTCATCCGCCCGAGATTATAACCTGGATCTCCCCATCCTCAACAGTCTAGCTCAACACGAGGCTAGCGTGTTAGCCAGCTACGCCACCGAGGCGGGTAACCTTTTAATGCTTTTCAATACATACTTATAGATTCAAGATTAATAACGGCTTAATTTAAAGGATAAGGTTGTTGAAGGTGGTTTAAGGGGGATGCTTAGGTAGGTGCGATTGCAAATCAGATGTTGCGCTTAGTTTAAACATTGGAAAAACCTTTTAACAGTTCATAAGTTTGGTGTTTACTGGAATAAACATAAAAAAATTTTTATATGAGCCTGTACTGTACATATATAAACTTGCAAACATTGTTTAGAAGTTGAGATTTTACACTCTGAAAAGTTCAAAAAGCTACAAATTTTGGTTGACCATCAGCAGCTAAATTCCCCGGATATTTGTGAATCAAATGATGTTATTTAGTAGGTAGGGGTGGTCACAACACAAATTTTACTGTAATTTGTATTAAACTCCTCCCCGGCTTGTTCTTATACTGCCGGACAGCTCCACTAAGTAGCTTTATAAACAAACTTGGTTTCTGGTGTTTAGGCGTTTCTCCTAGAGTATTATAAAGTCTTAAAGGAAATACACATGGGTTGGCGTGGACAGGAGAATGAGGAAAATAAGAGGCGATACATTACATGCAGGACACCATCTTTAATGAACCCGGCCGAGATTATAGCTTGGGCCTTCCTATCACCGGTGATCCAGTCTACTGTAAGAGTGAGTCCTTTGGCCATGTGGACATCGATGCATGTTTTTCAATCCCTAACTATATGTTTAAATTTAAAATGAGCTTTGAATCTTGTTCAATACTAATTCTGTCTAGATACCAAATGAATACGCATTGAAATGCCTTCATCTTCTTCTAGCACCAGACGTATTCCTATAAAGGATGGTCAGGGATCCACGAAACTTCCTCTAAGCTATGGATTCATCAGAAGATTTGAAAGGAGGGCGCATTTTATATTTTTCCTGTTGCTTAAAAATCATTTTATAGATTCCTATCTGTCGGTCTGAAAACCGAAAGTACACTAATAGTTTTTCACTTTAAGTTCACGTTGTTTAGAGGAGAATGTATCTACATTTGTAGAGAAAGAGAGTATTGAGCCATTAAGAACATAACCACCCTCAATGCACCCGGCTAGGTTTTAAACCCCGACTTCATAGCCACTGAACAAATAGGCTAAAAGAGTTTCTAATAAAAATGCTTACACTTTCTATGATCCTCCTCTCCAGTAAGAAACAATGTGTCCACTCTCTATTATCCTCCTCTCCAGTAAGAAACAACGTGTCCACTTTCTATTATCCTCCTCTCCAGTAAGAAACAACGCGTTCACTCTCTATTATCCTCCTCTCCAGTAAGAAACAATGTGTCCACTCTCTATTATCCTCCTCTCTAGTAAGAAACAACGTGTCCACTTTCTATTATCCTCCTCTCCAGTAAGAAACAACGCGTTCACTCTCTATTATCCTCCTCTCCAGTAAGAAACAATGTGTCCACTCTCTATTATCCTCCTCTCTAGTAAGAAACAACGTGTCCACTTTCTATTATCCTCCTCTCCAGTAAGAAACAACGCGTTCACTCTCTATTATCCTCCTCTCCAGTAAGAAACAATGTGTCCACTCTCTATTATCCTCCTCTCTAGTAAGAAACAACGTGTCCACTTTCTATTATCCTCCTCTCCAGTAAGAAACAACGTGTCCACTCTCTATTATCCTTCTCTCCAGTAAGAAACAACGTGTCCACTCTCTATTATCTTCCTCTCTAGTAAGAAACAACGCGTCCACTCTCTATGATCCTCCTCTCCAGTAAGAAACAACTTGTCCACTCTCTATTATCCTCCTCTCTAGTAAGAAACAACGCGTTCACTCTCTATTATCCTCCTCTCCAGTAAGAAACAACGCGTTCACTTTCTATTATCCTTCTCTCCAGTAAGAAACAACGTGTCCACTCTCTATTATCCTCCTCTCCAGTAAGAAACAACGTGTCCACTCTCTATTATCCTCCTCTCCAGTAAGAAACAACGCGTCCACTCTCTATTATCCTCCTCTCCAGTAAGAAACAACGCGTTCACTCTCTATTATCCTCCTCTCCAGTAAGAAACAACGTGTCCACTCTCTATTATCCTTCTCTCTAGTAAGAAACAACGTGTCCACTCTCTATTATCCTCCTCTCCAGTAAGAAACAACGTGTCCACTCTCTATTATCCTCCTCTCTAGTAAGAAACAACGCGTTCACTCTCTATTATCCTCCTCTCCAGTAAGAAACAACGCGTTCACTTTCTATTATCCTCCTCTCCAGTAAGAAACAACGTGTCCACTCTCTATTATCCTCCTCTCCAGTAAGAAACAACGTGTCCACTCTCTATTATCCTCCTCTCTAGTAAGAAACAACGCGTTCACTCTCTATTATCCTCCTCTCCAGTAAGAAACAACGCGTTCACTTTCTATTATCCTCCTCTCCAGTAAGAAACAACGCGTTCACTCTCTATTATCCTCCTCTCCAGTAAGAAACAACGTGTCCACTCTCTATTATCCTCCTCTCCAGTAAGAAACAACGTGTCCACTCTCTATTATCCTCCTCTCTAGTAAGAAACAACGCGTTCACTCTCTATTATCCTCCTCTCCAGTAAGAAACAACGCGTTCACTTTCTATTATCCTCCTCTCCAGTAAGAAACAACGCGTTCACTCTCTATTATCCTCCTCTCCAGTAAGAAACAACGTGTCCACTCTCTATTATCCTCCTCTCCAGTAAGAAACAACGTGTCCACTCTCTATTATCCTCCTCTCTAGTAAGAAACAACGCGTTCACTCTCTATTATCCTCCTCTCCAGTAAGAAACAACGCGTTCACTTTCTATTATCCTCCTCTCCAGTAAGAAACAACGCGTTCACTCTCTATTATCCTCCTCTCCAGTAAGAAACAACGTGTCCACTCTCTATGATCCTCCTCTCCAGTAAGAAACAACGCGTTCACTCTCTATTATCCTCCTCTCTAGTAAGAAACAATGTGTCCACTCTCTATTATCCTCCTCTCTAGTAAGAAACAACGTGTCCACTCTCTATTATCCTCCTCTCCAGTAAGAAACAACGCGTTCACTCTCTATTATCCTCCTCTCTAGTAAGAAACAACGCGTTCACTCTCTATTATCCTTCTCTCCAGTAAGAAACAACGCGTTCACTTTCTATTATCCTTCTCTCCAGTAAGAAACAACGTGTCCACTCTCTATGATCCTCCTCTCCAGTAAGAAACAACATTTCTAATATCCTTCTCCCTTGTAGGAAAGAAGTGGGGGTGATGAATCTATTTAGAAGACGAAGCTAAGTTTAAAAGTCATTAGAAAAATGTGTTCTAATTTTTAATTTTTTATTTACGTTTTTGTGATAAATATTTAGTAAAATTATCCACTTAGCATTGTGATCTGATCAAAATTACTTCTTAGATAAAATACAGCTTATAATATTTGTCAGTACTGAAGGAAGATCTTATAATAATCGTTTGTTCTTTTTGATGAATACATTTCCCTTATAGTAAGTACCTGTTACTAGGATGGACCTCTTTCCAACCTAGATAAGATAATAGTTGTTTCCAATAACCAACAAAATAATAGTTTTTCTTAAGTTAGAGTACACCTGAAGCTAGAGCTACGACTCACTAAAACATAATGTTGTTTTAAAAAATGCATAATTGCCAGGAATAAGCTTTTCAGTTAGAGTTTGTATTTGAACAATAATAGATCTATGTTCGTTCATTAGGTACATACTAGTTTACACATACATTTAAATCGATATAAAATACAAATTAATAAACTTCAGTTAAACTATTTATTTAAGAAGAAAGTTATTACTCTCACATGGTGTGTATATTGATTTTTTTTGCATGACATCATATATATTACGCGTTTGGGAAGTATGTATATCTACTAATTAGGGGTCAGCCTTAAAAACTTAATGCTTTTTTTCATAATTTTCACTCCTCCCCTCTGCCCCCACGTAATTTATCGTAAGATGTTCTGTCATCATTTCCTCTCCCTTATATCATACGTAATTTGTATATGGTTTGATGTGAATTATACTGTTTTGATCTTGTAATTGTATTTTGAAATCCGTTTCTGTGGCCGCATGGTCTAAGGCATTACTATCACAGTAAACTAGACTGCCGATGACAGGGAAATTGGTATTCAAATTTCAGTCGGGTGTACTGAGAGTGGTTTTTACAAAATGGTTCTCCACTCTCCCTCCACGAAAATGTTGGTATACTTCCTATAAATATAATCTTCCTCATCTCTAAAATCCTTAGCGTAATTAGTACATAACTACCCAGAACAGGCAATCAGATGAGGTGCTAAATAAATATAACATATATTTGGCATAAGTATTGGTAATAAACAGACTGATCTAAATTTTAAAATACTTTAATTTTAGTAAAATTTGGTATAACACATCCTAATTAAATGAAAGAAAAGTGAAATTTTATTATTAATAAATTTGATTTCCGCCAAAGAAGATAAATTTTTCCTCACCATAAACATTGATAAAACCTTATGTAAGATGTATTCTGACCTCCTCCCCATCTCCTTCGTAAGAAAATACTGATCCAACCTTCCCCTAAAAAAAACTTTAAGCAATTCAAGGACGACCCCTAAAGCTAATGTTCTAGGTATGAGTAAGGTTGAATTTTAGTCAAGGAAATGTACCCTAAGTCACGTGGAGAGAGAGAGAGATAGAGAAATATAAAGAGAGGACAATTATTTAGGAAAAACCATCCTCAGTACACCTGAATAGACTTGAACCCTGATTTCCCAATCATCGGCAGTCTAGTCTAGTGTGAAAGTGAGGCCCTAGCCCAAGCGGCCACAAAAGTGGGTTTGATTGTATATAATTAAGTGAGGAAAAGTTAAAATTTAAACCCCCAAAAAAGTTTTTTCTAGAATCATTTATATAGGTAATCAAACGTTTATTTTCATCGCTTAAATAAAATGCATTTTTTTTAAGTACACACATTACCTTTATGGTTAGAGTATGTAGAACATTAAAAACAAAGATTTTGATATATAGAAAAAAGAATCTTTCAAGATTGAAATACTAAACAAAATTTTTGCAGCATCCCCGTTCATTCATCACTTTCTCACCTTTGATAATATAAAAACGAAAATGTAGGGATACGTAATTAAATATAAAGGATCCAGCATCTCAGTTGATCCTAGTTATCAAATTCAATATTATTAAAAGTTGTTTGAGATAGACTTCATAAATTGGCTTGTTGAAATATAATACGCTTTATGAAATGAAGTTTAAAAATAGGGCTTCCTCTGTTTAAATAAGAGTAAAACGGATATCATATAGAGAAAATATACCCACATTTAGGTGAAAAGTGAGTTAAAAATCATTCAAGAAAACTAAATCTCTCAGTACACCCATATTTTAATCTGACATCTGCGTCAAAGGAAAGCCAAACTCGACGAGACTGACATTGAGTCGGCGTGTCAGTGATACAGGTAGCCTCAAGCTTGTATACATACAATTTTATTTCATTCTTATTTATTACATATTTTTTAAAGTTGTTCATTAAAAAAATATTGTTGTATAAACGAACACTAATACTTTTAAAATACACGTCGAATAGGTTTTTGCTAATTCACCGAGCGACATGAGGTTCTGTTTTAACTGAACCCTTTGTTTTTTTTATGTCTGTCAGAATCTTTGTTACGAAATAAATGTTAGATGCCTGTAACAATTTTAACTAATTGTATTGGTGACAATCTTTGAATTAAGGCAAACAAACGTATGTACTGCACATGGTTTTTCGCTATGGCTATCCGTTTATCCGCCTAGGTGGCGTAGTTTGCTAACGCGCTTGTTTCTTGTTGAGCTAGACTGTCGAGTACGGGGAGGTAGAGGTTCGAATCTCACTCGGGTGAACTGGGAGTAGTTTTTCCTAAGTGGTTTTCCACTATCTCCCTATTCGAAAGTGCGGTTTCACTTTCACTATATTCAACCATCCCAATTCCTAGCCCATTAGCGTAATTAGTACTTAAGCGTATTACAAAAACGGGTAATAAGATGAAGCGCTAAGTATAAGTTATCCGTTTAAAGATGGCGGATTCTCAAATGTCTGTATAATATTTGTTTGTTTCACTATAACTGCCAAATGCGTAAAACAATTTCAACTAAATTTGTAAGGGATATTCTTTGGATCTAGACCGAATGATTTCTGAACATAATTTTTCAATCTGATTATTCATTTAAATTATGTGGTCGCTCAAAAGATTTTTAATCTTAAAGTTAATCTCAAGTGATTTTAATTCATAATTCTAAGCAATCGGTTGAGTACTTAGGGCAGATTTTTTAAATGTTTACATAGATTGCGATACTGACGTATCAAACGGCGTTAACCACGGTTATTCTCTATGAATATAATGTTCATTGGGATAAAGTATTTGTTTTCAGCCTAGCTGGATCACTTAGTCTTTTGATCAGAGGATGTGGGGTCTACTGTTAATAGAATTACCAGTTATTATCAAATCCTTGTTTAACATGTGAGTCCAATAGTTAATAAAGGCGAGTTCATAGATCCGTTGACCAAAAACACTCTACAATATTTTGTCATTTCTCTCCGGGGGCCATTTAACGGGACACAAGTGAGGTAATGGTAATCCATTTTGTTCCATTATGGGAAATCAGATGTGTGCTTTACGTTGGGGTATAATTCAATTGATTTATAGAGTCAATCTGCAGAACTCCCAGGCCAGGTTATCAAATGAGCTACGGCCTTTAAATTAGACGCAATCAGACACGTGCAATTATTCAGGCCAACCGTTTTTAGTGGTCAATCTTTCAGTTTATTTTAATTAATATGTTACATTTATATCACTATATAACAAAAAAGAATAATTTACTTGAACGTCAAACTGTTAATCATACAATCAATGGAACTAGATTTTTAAGTAAATTGTATGTTTTAACACATTTTTTGTGATTTGACGCATGTTTGAGGGTTATGTGTAACAAACCAAATATTTTTTTCTACGATCCACATCTCACTACCCATCCGGGCTATCCACATATTTACACTAATAGGGAAAAGATGAGGAAGGTAGAATAGTACCATGCTCCTTGTCTTACTACCCATCCAGGATATCCACATATTTACACTAATGAGGTAGGTATGAGGAAGGTAGAATAGTACCGTGCTCCACGTCTTACTACCCGATTTAATAAATCACTAAAGCATTTTCCGTTGAAAATTCAAAATTAGCCGATTCTATAACAAATTCCGGGTAGAGTTCGATCTACTAACCGTCTCACCCACCTCGGTTGCATAGTTATCTAACGCACTACTTTTATGTTGATCTAGGCTGCTGAGGAGGGGGAGATCGATGATCGAATATCACTTGGGTGAGCTGGGGTGGTTTTCCTAAATTGTTTTCCACTCTCCCTCCACGCAAATGTGGGTTCACTTAATCTATATCCAACCTACCCAATTCCTAACCCATTAACCGTAATTAGTACTTAAGCGTATAACCCGAACGGTTAGTAAGACGCGGTGCTAATTGATATTACTGGCCGTCTCTAGAGCAATTTCCAAGAAAATTAGAAATTGGTTGACTCCACAGCATTTTCCGAGGAAAATTCAAATTCAAACATTTTGTAACATTTTATGGGGAAAATTTGAACTTTTCGTGCCATACTGTATAGCATTTTTCAGTGAAAATTTGATATCATCTTTCTAACACCCACATTGAGAACTTTTCCGATCAAAATTTGAAATTAGCTGAATCTAACATATATTTTCTGGAGAAATTTCGATCTTATCGCTCTACCATCCTAATCTAAAACATTTTCCGAGAAAAATTTGATCTTAGCCGACTCTATAAACTTTTCCGGGGAAAAAATCGATTATATAATGCTGCCATCCGACTCAAGAACATTTCCGAAGAAAAAAACTTGACCTAAGCCAAATTTATAGAATTTTCCATGAAAATTCGTGATACCATTTAACCACAGACCACTCTCTGAGGAAAATTTGAGCTTAGCTGACTTAATAGCATTTCCCGAAGAAAAAATGATCTTATCGTTCTTCCACCCGACTAGATCATTTTCCGAGAAAGATTTAGTCTCATTTAAATTTTTCTGCCTATCCCTACTTACCAACCAGGAATTCGTTTCTATCAGCACCCAATTTTCTCTTTCCTTTGATTGAACTTGCAGCGCGCAGCACGCACCCAACTGAGTGGGGCTTGAAAATTTCTTGCGTGCCCTATTTAAAGGCTCAACATTGTAAGAGAAAATCATTATGATCAAAATACATTTTAAACGATACATCATGTTGAGTTATTACACCCATATTGCTGAGTTCAGTAGAATCAAGTGATATAATCCCGATAAAGTTGACTGATTTAGATCAAGGGTATGGCTACCACTTTAACGGTATAAAAGGGACAGCACCCGCTTTAGTTGACGACTTTTATCCGTTTTGAATGGCAAGTACAGTGTCTGGTTACCCACCCGTTTCTCGATGCTGAATGACGCCCAGCTGGAGGATATCACCATGGCTGAGCTTACATTTGTTTTAAAGAGTTATCCAAGCATAGTAAGACCACCAGTTTAGTAATTGAAGGTATTTATACATGGTCTATCTATTTATAGTTATTATTAGCATTTAATGTTATCTGTAGACTAATTAAAGCTTTCCTTTTTAAATAGCTGGTTCCTGGTCAAACCTTGAAATACTAGACTTAGCCATGCAACTGTGAAAATAAAAGGTAGATGCCTGTGGAATACATATACCGACATTTCAGGACCCCTAGAAAAATGAGCCCGTTTAAACCCTTATTATTTAATGTAACCTGTCAGGTTATTGGGAGTAGAGCATTTACTTGGCAGGAATTAACTGTTAGTTAACAGTTGTTAGTTAAATACCTTAAACGTGATATTGCACGTCATGATGGCAAGTATTTTATGTTTTGATCGAGCATATATCAGGACTGATTTTGACCTCAAGTGTGATGCTAGTAGGACTAACTGACGTAGACGTATAGCTTCAAAAACTAGTGACTCTTTAAAGAGATGTAGGCACAAGGTACAAGATTTAGCCAATTTTGCCTTTACCTGGGACCAGTAGGACTATATATAAGATTCATTGAAGAAGTATACATCCGAAGAATAAATACCTATCCCAAAAACAATTAATACCGTATAAAGACCCTGTACGGTGCCTTGCTGCATGATAGGCTATCTACGAAAAGACGATGAATTAATCTCGTAAAAATAATTCGATAAAAGTAAATTTTGGTTTCATGTGTTAGTTTAGGCATCCTACCCTCGGTAGGATATAAAAGGGGTACTTATAGTTGACTTTATGCAACACAAACGGTACTATTGCTCTTGACGAGTTATTTGAAAATAACACAATTTTACAGTTGCTTACTCAAATTGAGAACTTTGCTATGAAAGAATCTGGGTGGATTTACGATGTTACTATCGTAATGATAATAAATATATCAAGCAATCAGATTACACAATAGGTACCCGGGTTCAAATCCCTGAAGTGATAGCCAAATGTAGAGCCTTGATCAATATCCAACGGGGGGAAAGACAACGCTTTCCCCTACGGTTTTAGTATACTTCTTTAAACATATCTATGTTAACAACCATCATAGCTTGTCATCCTATACGAATTTCAGAGATGTACTGAAACTTAACAGCATCACACTCCCGTTTAAAATGAGATATTAAATGCTTGAAAAAGCTGAACGATATATTCATTAATATATACAGTGCGAAATATGTTGGGAGTGACACATCGAGACAGGGAGGAATATTAAAGATAGAACAAACCTCGTGATACTACCTGTGTTTGTAATTTCAAAATAATATTACAGACAAGTTATTCTCTTTATGATAAAAGAGCCGGGATGAGGTGAATATTATTTAAGCACGATTAAAAACATATTTTGGTTGATAAATCCTCAATTGAGGGTTACTTCACATAGCCGACATCGATTCTTTTGAAATAGCCGTTTGACCTCTTTTCTGACTGAAAATAAACTCGCAAAACATAAAGAGTCATATACCAAATGTTGTGCTGTAAGAAGTACTTTCCCTTAAGGAGAAGATAAATACCTAAAATTTAAAAAGTTTAAGCAACAGGTAAAACGGAGTCCATTGTATACATGAATCTGAAAAGTTTACTGTTACCAATCACCACGACTTGTAATCCGGATACGATATATTTCGATAGAAAAAGCGTTCAGAGGCATGTGGTATAATATGTAGGTATATACCTCAAATCTAATTTTGAGGATGATCTGTCCGAGTATTGGAATTTCATAGGAAGCGATTTTACCGATTTATTTATAGAGGCACTTGTAGATACGGCAATGCGTGTACTCGATTACTATATTACAGTCGTTCCAATAAAACTATGATCCAGGCTCAAGTAGATGCCCACTATACAGACTTTAATTACCACATATGTAAAGATCCTTATAATAATGTCGATATCACTTGACGAGGCTTTAACGGGAGTGTAGCCATGAGACTTGTAATCATAATTACAAAAACTCAAGCCATTTAACTTTAGCTTAGGTATCAATAACGACCACTGCTACGATCTTTTTTTTCTATTTGAATTGCTAGTCGAACGTCGATAAACAGATTCGCTCAAGGGAGAGGCCATTATTGTCAATCCTGGCAAGGTAACTGTTTTAGGAGAAAAAATGGGTTGATTAAAAGTGATGATAAAATACATTCGGCATGGGTTTCGATGGATCACGACCAACGAACGAACGAATTAACATAATTACAGAAATTTTCAGTTCTCTCTGTACATCTCCGGAGAACTGTGTCATAGCTCGAACCTAACCAATTTAAAATCACTAGTAAATGTAATTTCAAAAACCAATGGTTCAAACTGGTTTGTCATAAAGTGGTGTTCCCATACCATTATGTAGACTTGTTTGAGCGTTTGAATGAAATACAGTTACCTGGCAAAGATGAATTTTACAATGGCCTTACATATAGTCATATCTTGGAGAATTGCTATAATCATGAATAAGAGATATGAGGAAGATTCTAGTGTAAAACACTCTGGGACTATTCTAAGCTGTATTTTTATTCAGGCCCGATGCTACTGGCCTATGTATTAGAACATTTTCTAGATCTATACATGAGGACGTATGGACATGACCAATGATGATTGATTCTTTACTCGGCAAGTGCAATAGAACAGAACACTCGACTATCAAGACATTAAGGACGATGATAGTATTTTAGGTATCATCAATCTGCACGCTTAAGAGCTCGATACTACACTGAACACGTTTAAAATCAAAGATATGATTCGTATCAGCAAACATAATGACGTCTTCGCAAATGGGTGAACCATCAACTGTTCTTTAGAACTGTTTAACTTATGTAAAGTCATCGAGACGAATCCTAGGACCTTTTTATTAGAAGATATGAGAGTTAAATCTATCACTGGAAGATTCTACGCTAAGGAGCTTGGGAAGACATCACATCCAGACGTGCCTTTTGTACAGATCATCAGACGTGCTGGAAATAGGGCCTACGTTAAATGGATGTGTTTCGTCACACGATTTGTGGATCAATGCGGCAAACATTGTCTAGAGAGGGGAGAACAAGTTCCCCACCACGCTCACTGACCATTTAAAGCTGCACGCGGGAAGAGGTTTTTTTTACCGCTTACGAGATGTTCAGACAATTGGGGTACTGCTAGGATTTGTAGAGAATAGACATTTGTGACGGTAGGATGCGTATTTCATAGAGGAGGACAAGAGCGTGTACAGCAAATCGTGTAATGGGTTGGTCTATTATCTAACAAGTCAATGTTCAGCTATGTTGGAAACCAACTAGTACATCTAGAGCTACATCGATATCAGTTCCATCTTCAAATGGAATAATAAAGACAAAGATGAAATCCCGTGCGTGCGGTACGTCGAGGATCCTGAGAAAGAACTTCTGGATCAAGACAAGATGAGCGAGTCATTGATTATATCGAGAAGGAGAAGTATGGCCGGGTCGAATACTTGTGGGAGCTTGAGAAATACAATATTTATAATATGATATATTTTAAGGGGGAGGATGAGAAGAAGAAGTTTAGAGTTACGCGTACAATAAACCCAACATTTTCGAGCTTAAACTTGTAGGGACAGTGGACAAACTATGGTCCTGCGTGCAGCAGACGTCAGTTTAATGCCTCACAACGAAAATCAACATATCTGGAAGGGAATAAGTACGAGTTTTTAATCGGTGAAGAGCGAACAAACGGCAATAAACAGATTTAAAGACAATATGTGCGCAAGAAAGCGAGATGGACCCAAAATAGAGCAGTAACATTGAATGGAACCATTCTTTAATGTAAGAGAGTACCGGGATAAAGAATGGAAGTGCAAATAGAGCATGCGCGCAAAACTCCGGCGACAGAAGAACAAGTTTGAAGTCAAGGTTAGAGCAAGACCAAGTTGCGTATAAACAGTCTGCCAGGCGGGAGAACGAGTAGGGGAGGGAAAATTGGGGGG